>MUZC01002091.1:732407-754930 GCA_002072015.1 Radix auricularia | reverse complement strand
AATTAGGATAGAGGGGCGGGTATAAATATTTGAAATGGGAGAGAGGGTGGGTATAAATATTGGAAATAGGATAGAGGGGCGGGTATAAATATTGGAATTAGGATAGAGGGTGGGTATAAATATTGGAATTAGGATAGAGGGTGGGTATAAATATTGGAAATGGGATAGAGGGGCAGGTATAAATATTGGAAATGGGATAGAGGGGCGGGTATAAATATTTGAAATGGGATAGAGGGCTGGGTATAAATATTGGAAATGGGATAGAGGGGCGGGTATAAATATTGGAAATAGGATAGAGGGTGGGTATAAATATTGGAAATAGGATAGAGGGGCAGGTATAAATATTGGAAATGGGATAGAGGGGCGGGTATAAATATTGGAAATGGGATAGAGGGCTGGGTATAAATATTGGAAATGGGATAGAGGGGCGGGTATAAATATTATAAGCCAGTGGGGCGTTATAAACATTTCGAGAAGTGGGACATTTGAGTGGGTATAATTTTTGGAAAAGGTGATAGAGCAGTGGGTATAAACTTTGGAAAAGGTGATAGAGCTGTGGGTATAAACATTGGAAAAGGTGATAGAGTGTTGGGTATAAACATTGTTAACATGGCATTATATTCACTGGTGAAGAGATGTTGACGGTATATTACTGTGACGATTGGCGGATGTCCACTATAAGGAAATGAAATGTGTTTCAAATAGACATTATATCATGATTCTATACTTTCTTTGTTGTTTACCCAAATGCCAGCACCATGTTAAACCTTGATGTCTGAGCCAGCACCATGTTAAACCTTGATGTCTGAGCCAGCACCATGATAAACCTTGATGTCTGAGCCAGCACCATGTTAAACCTTGATGTCTGAGCCAGCACCATGTTAAACCTTGATGTCTGAGCCAGCACCATGTTAAACTTGATGTCTTAGCCAGCACCATGTTAAACCTTGATGTCTGAGCCAGCACCATGTTAAACCTTGATGTCTGAGCCAGCACCATGTTAAACCTTGATGTCTGAGCCAGCACCATGTTAAATCTGATGTCTGAGCCAGCACCATGATAAACCTTGATGTCTGAGCCAGCACCATGTTAAACCTTGATGTCTGAGCCAGCACCATGTTAAACCTTGATGTCTGAGCCAGCACCATGGTAAACCTTGATGTCTGAGCCAGCACCATGGTAAACCTTCATGTCTGAGCCAGCACCATGGTAAACCTTCATGTCTCAGTAATGCAACTCATGACCCTCTGAATTGTCTGCTCTTGCTTTATATGAATGATTGTGTGACTGTGATTACCCTACACTACTCATACTAATTAAAAGTATTTTAAATCACCAAAATATTTATTTAATTTCAAAGTATTAATGCCAGACATTAATGAGGACCATTGATAGGATCCGTCCATAAAGTACATGGCGCTATTTTTGACCCCTCCCCTCCCCCCTGTCCCCCNNNCCCCCCCCCCCTCTAAAGTACGTCACACTTTCGAAAAAAAATTAATTGACAACTAATTTAATCGAGAACTTAAAACACACTTCACTATTAAACTGCCTTAAAATATAAATGTTATAGAACTATCAGATTATTAAATGACTTTAATGGTGGAATAACTAATTGTCAACAGTTGTTACAGTTATTCTTTGAAACAGTAACTGTAACTCAATTAATTGAATTTGGAAAAAAAATTGAAAAATTAGACTTGACAATTAAATAATAAACATCATTTATCTGTACTTTTCATTTACAATGGGTGAGGTCAACTTTTAGATAATCTTCCGATTATGCATTCTATTGATACAGGATAAGAAGTAGATTAGCGAAACTTGACCTCAACCAGTTTGTAAATAATACAAATTTTAACAAAACAATGTACACACAGAGGACTAGATTGATGTGAGCAGCTCTTTTTCTATATTGAAATTGAATATTTTTATAGTGGGCCTGTGAATTATGTTTAATAAAAAAAATATTCACTAGATATCGCCCATCCATGGCGAAGTGAAGTGTTCATTCATAGTTACGACTGACATAAATCTTTACCCATCTTCGTTTCCTGGAAGGATAATTGCAGACAGATCAACTTTATCCTCATCTACCCACTCATCATCCTCTGAATGTGTATTTTCCCTTCTGCCAATAATTGCCAAGAGTTATCTTTGCCTCCTAGCAGCCTCCTAATCTTAAAGGACGGATGCATTTTATCAGAGTTGATTCTGGAAAATTCTCCTGTGCCCGAGCTCTGTATGTTTCTTCAACATTGCTTGTGAGGCAAAGTATAAATGACACACTTTGCAAATTCGACCAAGTAAGCTGGTCTGCACAGTTGCACAATAAAGTTCATACGGTTGTACCTAAAAAAAACTCCTGTTGATCTCGTTTTTAAGTTTATGATAATAATGATTACATTATATAAATATTACCTCTGATCCTAAATATTTTTATTATAATACAAATTCAAACTTTCTTGATCAGTGATATAATTATGCAGCAGACAACAAAGAAATAATAACACTTTCGGTAGGGCTAAACATAAAAATAAAACAAGGCTTCGTAACAGTATACTAGCGCTCCTAACTAGCAAGAGGAATTGTAAACAACACATTGAAAAGATACGCATTTCATGCTATTTTGACATAAAACTAATTCGAGTGTTTCACAAAATTTTTATAAATTACTTTTAAAACTATTAAATTTTACTAAATAAAAATTAAATTATAAATTAAATTAAAAATATATAAAAATTAGACGTCACACTTGGCTTGACCCCCTCCCCCCTGTCACAAATTGTCACACTTTCTTACACCCCCCCCCCTTTAGAGTGTGACATACTTTATGGAAGGCCCCACTCACAGCCTTTTAATAGGGAAGTAATCGAATGAAGTGAGGGGAAAGTACTACTTTTTAAAATATTATTTTAAATATAATATAATGTTTGCATATAAAAAAATATTTATTACCAAGATATGAAAGCTGCCAACTGGCGACAACATGGTTGGCACTAAAGCCAACTGGTGACAACATGGTTGGCACTAAAGCCAACTGATGACAACATGGTTGGCACTAAAGTCAACTGGTGACAACATGGTTGGCACTAAAGTCAACTGTTGACAACATGGTTGGCACTAAAGCCAACTGGTGACAACATGGTTGGCACTAAAGCCAACTGGTGACAACATGGTTGGCACTAAAGCCAACTGGTGACAACATGGTTGGCACTAAAACCAACTGGTCACTACAGTCGTCCTCGGCACCGAAAGAAACAAATAAAATAGCCGCATTGTGATGAAATTAAAAGATATATTAATTTTAAAATCAAAACTAATGAGAAATGTTATAAAACTGCAACTGACAATTAAAAGCTGTAAGATTGCCTGGTGGGAGATTTTCAAGTGTTCATGCTGTCACTAAACGCTAACTTGTGAAAGATATGAATGGTCATGTCTTCAGCACAAGACTTAAGGGAGACATTGAAAGCTTTGTCTTGAGCACCAGACCTTAGGGAAATATTGAAATGCCCTGTCTTTAACACAAGACCTTAGGGAGATATTAAAAGCTCTGTTTGAGGACAAGACCTCAGGGAGATATTGAAAGGCCTGTATTAAAAGCATTAATTTAAGGAGATATTAATTAAATGTCTCCATAATTGACGTAATCTGACCAATGAAAAACGCTTGCATGGTTAATTGTATAATTCTCACGTTTTGATTGGTTCACTCGACTTTATTTGGACTCGAGCCCACCACGCCCACAAAGTCCAGAGTACAGTCCCGCTGCATGTAGATCCTCCGTTTGTAGGCGTACAGCCCCTCTACGGCTCCCCGGGGCGTCACGCACACCTCAACCACCTTCTTATTCGGCACTGTGTTGCCATTCTCGTCCTTCACCTTGGCAAAATTCAACGAATATTCATCCGGGAAAACACGTGGTTCTATGTTGTCTGCTGCAGCTGCGATGTTTTCCAGCAGTTGGCTCTCCAGAGCTCCGCCCATGTCCACCCCCTCAACCCTCCCACTGTCGTCCACGCCGATGTACAAGATGCCGCCCTCTGAGTTGAAAAAGCCACACAAGTACCGGCCGAGCAGATTTTGGACGCGTTGCGGGACGCTGTCAAATCGTTTGGCCGGAACAAACGCGTTCTGACGAGTTCGCGGACCCACGCTCTGGTGTTTGAAGTAAAACACGGTGTCTGGGCAGTTGCAGGGGGGCAGTGAGGGGGTGGATGTGGCGGAGGTGAGCATCTTGGGCCTCAAGGGCGGCTCCTGATGGGAACTGAAGCTCGTCTCGGTGGTCAAGTGATCGAGAGTCTCGATGGAAGTGGACTGCTGACCAACAAGTTTCATCTCGCTGTTCTGAGTCCTGGCTTTGGGTGATCTGTTGTGAACTGTGGCGACTTGAGGTGTCATTTTCTGGAACAAAATTTATGGTAATAGGTTAGGATTATAGTTATTTGGTTAGGATTAGGGTTATGTGGTTTAGGATTAGTGTTGTTTGGTTAGGATTAGGGTTATTTGGTTAGGATTAGGGTTATTTGGTTTAGGATTAGGGTTATTGGGTTAGGATTATTGTTATTTGGTTAGGACTAGAGTTATTTAGTTAGGATTAGGGTTATTTTGGTTAGGATTAGGTTTATTTTAACACACGCAATGCCATGGAAAGTACACATAAATTACGTTTCTTAGACAAAGAAATGTTCAATATTTGTCCGAAATATAAGTTTAAAAATAAATGTTTTAAGTGCAGTCTTAGGAGAAGGAATGTTGCAAGTCTTGGTAGAAGGAATGTTGTATGTCTTGGTATAAGGAATGTTGTAAGTCTTGGTAGAAGGAATGTTATAAGTCTTGGTAGAAGGAATGTTTTAAGTGCAGTCTTAGTAGAAGGAATGTTGTATGTCTTGGTATAAGGAATGTTGTAAGTCTTGGTAGAAGGAATGTTTTAAGTCTTGGTAGAAGGAATGTTTTAAGTGCAGTCTTAGTAGAAGGAATGTTTTAAGTGCAGTCTTAGTGGAAGGAATGTTTTAAGTCTTAGTAGAAGGAATGTTACGGAAGGTCTAAGGGAGATAGTTCCATTGATTGAAGCACAAAAAGAGACAAAAATTGTCTTCCCTTGAGATAATGAAATGACAACAAAGATCACAGTCAGAAGAATTTAAAGGTTTTTGTTCATTTTAAACAGAGATTTCAACTTCGCAGCGCTTAGAGCTGACTAGACTAGCATGGACAATAGTTCTATATAATAGAGTTCTTAGAGCTGACTGGACTAGCATGGACAATAGTTCTATATAATAGAGTTCTTAGAGCTGACTAGACTAACATGGACAATAGTTCTATATAATAGAGCTCTTAGAGCTGACTAGACTAACATGGACAATAGTTCTATATAATAGAGTTCTTAGAGCTGACTAGACTAACATGGACAATAGTTCTATATAATCAGATTTCTTAGAGCTGACTGGACTAACATGGACACAAGGTCAGACTGGACTAACATGGACACAAGGTCAGACTGGACTAACATGGACACGAGGTCAGACTAGCACTAACATGGACACAAGATCTATACAATCACATCCCCACCGTTAGACATCCGGCATCTACTGGTACCTGTTTAAAAGAGGAAATCCGGTCAACCTTGAGCCACTTGGGCCGGTCAGTGAGTAGCCGGAGGTCGTACAAACTCATCAGACTTTTTACTTCCTTCAGGACTTTGACGGAATAGTCCTCCACGTCCTTGCTGCGCAGACCGACTTTTGCGCACCCACTACGTGCAAAGATTCGGATGAACCTAATATCGAGGTTGCGCACGCCAACACTGTTGAGCAGACACAAGATATGTTGAACCATGTCCTCGTCTTTCTTGTTAGGGTACACGGGACGTATGATGATCCCACGGGGATCTTCTTCACTTTGATCTGTCATTGTATCTCCGCGGGTAGACAAGGAATAGTTGGGGAGCGTGTTATATCTTTTAGCTACAAAGCGGTCGGGCTTCAATACCCGCCATTTGCCTTAATTTTATGTGTGTACTTCCGATTTGTCGGAGTGTAAAACAGTGCGGATATTAAAATATAAACATGAATTTCCTTCGGCTCCAAATTCAAAAGTAGGCCCTAATTGGCTAGACTATATCCACATAAATAATCATTAATCACGGCGTAGTCGTTATCTATGGTAATAGTCGAAATCGTCGTTATGTGTCTTGAACGCATGAAAATTTCCCCTTTTCATAGCTACTCAATTTTTTTAAACAAGAGCTAATTTGTTTTTTTAAACTGCATCCAGCCAAGATGGCACAACAACTTCCGCCCTTGGATTCACTCGTTCTGAACGGAAGTACGTCCGAAACATTGTTTTTAAAAAGAAGCAAATGGCAGGCAAAACAGCCTAGCCGCTTTGAAAAGATTTGACAGCAGGGAAATTGAGTTCTACCGCAGTCTTCAACTAAAGACAGAGTTCTACCACAGTCTTCAACCAAAGACAGCCCACCAACCAAACAACCCGACCATGGCCGCCCCGCCCACAGGTACCAAATCTCAACCCAGCCAGCCGCCCGCCCCTGAAAAACCGCGGAGTCTGTTCAGGGATCCGCCCCCGGGTACCGTCTCCTCCATAAAACCTAAGAAAAAACCTCCGCCTCCGGAACCCGAGGAGCCTGAGACGATTGAAATAACTGATGACGTAGGCATCCGTATCGGCCCCCTGTACAAGGACAAGTCAGCAGACGAGACGGTGATGAACATCTTCGTCCTGCTCAACAGTGTCGGTGTGCGCAACTTTGATGTCAAGGCCATTCGGATCAACGTCAAGGAGGGCTACGCCAAGATTGAGCTGCCGGACAAGGCGATAGAAGAGTATCTGCTGAGGACGCTCTCTGAGACCTGCAAGCTACAGAATCAGTTCAACTTCTCAACACTCACTGACGACTTTGAAAACTTCCGGGTTAGCCGACTGAATAACTATGTGGGACCCGTTGTGGAGGTAATAGTGAGGTTACATTTATTTGTGTAGTAGGGGGACAGCTATGGGGCGGCCTGTCTAGAACAAGGACACCGAGACGGCTGATTCAAAGTGATGAGATAACAGCAAGTTTAGAGATAAGAGGCAGTCATGAGTTAAAGTGATGAGATAACAGCAAGTTTAGAGATAAGAGGCAGTCATGAGTTAAAGGATTTTGAGTCTTATCAGTGGGATTTAGAAAGCACAAGAATGTTTACCTTATGTTGAACTTTTACTGACCATTGACTCAGAGAGTGCCTCAAAACGTGTGGGCTCATTCATGGCACTGGTTGGCATGTAAATTTTTCTGTTAAAATGTGTCCATTTTGGAGGGTTTTGGCACCCTGGGTTAGGTTACGGAGGGTTTGTGGCGCCCTGGGTTAGGTTATGGAGGGTTTGTGGCGCCCTGGGTTAGGTTGTGGAGAGTTTGTGGCACCCTGGGTTAGGTTGTGGAGAGTTTGTGGCACCCTGGGTTAGGTTGTGGAGAGTTTGTGGCACCCTGGGTTAGGTTATGGAGGGTTTGTGGCGCCCTGGGTTAGGTTATAGAGGGTTTGTGGCGCCCTGGGTTAGGTTGTGGAGAGTTTGTGGCACCCTGGGTTAGGTTGTGGAGAGTTTGTGGCACCCTGGGTTAGGTTGTGGAGAGTTTGTGGCACCCTGGGTTAGGGTGTGAAGATAAAATAAACGAATTGAGAGTCGTTGGTCGCGCAAATTAATTTGACATCGAGGTAGCACAAAGAGAACACAGTTATATAATTGACATAAAAATGGCTCAAAATGCTGGAGTATTGTGGAGCTCGTACGTACAGTGTTTCTTTGTGTGAAAAATTCAGCAGCAAAATATCAACAGAGTTTAATCCAACCTTTAGGGTCAAATGTATTCCTCATAGATAACTTCAAATACACATTCTCTGACTTTGATACAATATCCTGTAGTTGACTTTGATACAATATCCTGTTGTTGACTTTGGTACAATATCCTGATCCTGTTGTTGACTTTGGTACAATATCCTGCTGTTGACTTTGGTACAAGATCCTGTTGTTGACTTTGGTACAATATCCTGTTGTTGACTTTGGTACAATATCCTGTTGTTGACTTTGGTAAAATATCCTGATCCTGTTGTTGACTTTGGTACAATATCCTGTTGTTGACTTTGGTACAATATCCTGTTGTTGACTTTGGTACAATATCCTGTTGTTGACTTTGGTAAAATATCCTGATCCTGCTGTTGACTTTGGTACAATATCTTGTTGTTGACTTTGGTACAAGATCCTGTTGTTGACTTTGGTACAATATCCTGTTGTTGACTTTGGTACAATATCCTGTTGTTGACTTTGGTAAAATATCCTCATACTGTTGTTGACTTTGGTACAATATCCTGTTTTTGACTTTGGTAAAATATCCTGATCCTATTGTTGACTTTGGTACAATATCCTGTTGTTGACTTTGGTAAAATATCCTGATCTTGTTGTTGACTTTGGTACAATATCCTGTTGTTGACTTTGGTACAATATCCTGTTGTTGACTTTGGTACAATATCCTGATCCTGCTGTTGACTTTGGTAAAATTGATACAAAATCCCGTTGTTTACTTTAGTACTAGTACCCTATCCCGTTGTTGACTTTGGTACAACATTCCGTAGTTGAGTTTAATACCATATCCCGTTGTTGACTTTGGTACAACATTCCGTAGTTGAGTTTAATACAATATCCCGTTGTTGACTTTAATACAATATCCCGTTTGTAACTGTTATATAATTAAGTTTAAGAGATTATTGTTTTTTTTTTTTTTCACCGAAGTTGCTCCACTTGGGCCATGTGGCTATCCGAAATGTAGGAATTGTTTTGAGTGTTGTATTTGTGGGGGAGTGTGGTAGAATTTAAATAGCTGTATGTAGGAGTAATGATAAATAAGAAATTACCATGGAATCCCCGTATTAATGATTTTATTCCAAAATCAAGTGGCACCTTAAGCTATATAAAGATTAACTTTTACAATTGTAAAAAGGATTGTAAAACTAAAATTTAATTTGGGGAGACCAGTATTAAATATGCAGCTTCTGAATGGGACCCACCCACCACCCACCAAAGAAAATATTGATAAACTAGAACAAACTCACAAAAAACTCGCAATAATCTTCTTTACAGAAAGAGCGTCTGTAACATATAAGATAAAAAGAGCAGCCAGATTCAATACTGGAGAATATTAAAAACTGACAATAACAAAAGAATCAGTTTAATTTTAAACATTGAAACACTAGAGGATAGAAGAACCAAGAGTTAAGTAGTATTCATACATAAAACAATTAGTTCTAACTTGGAAAAAACACACAAAGATATCTTATTACAACCCTCAGATAGACATTAGGATAAATATACTTTCCTTATTCCGTATTCAAGATTAAAACACATACGAATTATCATTCTTCCCGTCTGGATCCGAGCGTGGAATGGGTTGCCAGATCAAACTAGGTCAACCAACACCCTATCAACGTTTAAAACCCTAATTAAAATGCAAGACTAGGCATATACCCTGGTAACGCGCAGGACTCAAAAAATATTCTGGATAGAAAGAGCGTCTTAAACAGTAAAATGCCGTTACTACCACAAGATGGCGTTTGTTGGCAAGGTAAGAGACGACTTCAACTGTCTCAAACGATTACCTCCCCCTTGACACGTACAAAGAAATTATCACGCTTGATGTAGACAGCCATTGACCTGCCTTTCAGTACAACACAAACATAATGTTAACACTAAAGACCCCTTTTGATGACTTTACGTTTCTACAATTCACCAGGCTTTTTTTAATAGAAAAGAAAAACCAGTGCAATAGGGTCAAACTCTGACTTGACACTAATCTCTGACTTGACACTAATTTCTGACTTGAGACTAATCTCTGACTTTACACTAATCTCTGACTTTACACTAATCTCTGACTTATGACTAATCTTTGACTTGTGATTAATCTCTGACCTGACGCTAATCCCTGACCTGACACTAATCTCTGACCTGACACTAATCCCTGACCTGAAACTAATCCCTGACCTGACACTAATCTCTAACCTGACACTAATCTCTAGCCTGACACTAATCTCTAGCCTGACACTAATCTCTAACCTGACACTAATCTCTAACCTGACACTAATCTCTAACCTGACACTAATCCCTGACCTGACACTAATCCCTTACCTGACACTAATCCCTGACCTGACACTAATCTCTAACCTATCCATGTTTCACAGCCACCCCCACAAAAAGCCCTACCCCTTGTCACCAGAAAGTCCTCCATGCCCAGCCAGCCGCCCTGCCAGTGTCATGAGAGGTTGTTCTACGAGCACGGCGAGAGGATAGGCTACGAGTCTAGGACCATGGAGTTCAAGTGCGCCAATTGGAACATGCACTATGAGGAGAATATTGACCTGGTCGGCAAGTACGTCTGCGCTTTCTTGAACGGTGGCGGTGGGATCATGTACCTGGGAGTCACGGATGACGGTGAAATTCAAGGCATCAAGTGCAACGAGGACCAATTCTTACTGTTCCAAAGGGCCATAAGTCTTGTACCTAACAACATTGAGCCGACGATAACCAAGGATTGTTTTGTAATCAACAAGATTAAAGTGAGGCCAAAACCAGAAAAGAAAGACGATAAAAAAGAAAAAGAAGAGCCGCCCAAAAAAATCCCAGCCAACATGTGTGTAATGGAGGTGTGTATTAAACCTGTCAAACCAGCTGGAGAACACGACACGCCTTATTTGTACAAGGGTAGGGCATACTGGAGGCGGGAGGCAAGTACGCACCAAATCAATCAACGTTGAGCAGCTAGAAGCTAGTACGCACCAAATCAATTAACGTTGAGCAGCTAGAAGCTAGTAAGCACCAAATCAATCAATGGTGATAGTATACAAGTTGTTGCGCACCAAATCAAACAAAACGGTCTACACCTGTTAAAAAAGACCTGATCATGCCAAAAACCTTCAGTACTGTATATTGAATAATCTGTGAACACTTCGTGCTGAACAACAAACTCTACTCTTTGATGAAGAGTCTACAACTAGGTCCATATTTAACAATCTAACTTACTGTACGTGCTGAACAATTATCAACTTATCATGCACACCTTGAAAAAAATAATAAAACAAATTCTAATGGGCTATAACAAAAGCTTCCATTCTACCTTAATTAAAAAGAAGTGTGACTGTATTAATGAATGATTCATTTACTTTTATTCAAAGACAAAATATTGCAATGGACATTACCGGGGTACTTAACTGGGTACTTAACTGAACACTTATCTGGGTACTTATTTGTGAAATTATCTAGGTACTTATTTAAGTACTTGTCTGGGTACTTATTTGGGTACTTATCTGGGTATTTATCTAGGTACTTATCTGGACATATTTGGGTTCTTATCTGGATACTTATTTGAGTACTAAATATGGGTACTTATTGGAGTACTTAACTGGATAGTTATCTGGACACGTAACTGGGTACTTGTGTACTTATCTAGGTACTTATTTGGGTACTTAACTGGGTATTTATCTAGGTACTTATCTGGACATATTTGGGTTCTTATCTGGGTACTTATTTGAGTACTTAACATGGGTACTTATTTGAGTACTTAACTGGGTACTTATCTGGAAACTTATCGGGGTACTTATTGGAGTACTTATCTGGGTACTTATTTGAGTACTTAACTGGGTACTTATTTGTGTACTTATATGTGTACTTAATTGGGTCCTTATCTGGTTACATATTTGAGTACTTAACTGTGTACTTATTTGGGTACTTATCTGGATACTTATTTGTGTACTTAGCTGGGTACTTATTTGAGTACTTTCCTTGGCACTTATTCAAGTACTCTGGAAACTATCTGGGCACTTATTTGAGTACTTATCTTGGTACTTATTTGAGTACTTAACTGGCTACTTATTTGTGTACTTATCTAGGTACTTATTTGGCAACAATGACGTAACAACTGAGTTGACAAACTGGTAATAATGACGTAACAACGGAGGTGAAGAACTGGTAATAATGACGTAACAACGGAGGTGAAGAACTGGCAATAATGACGTAACAATGGAGTTGAATATCTATGCAGAGAAGAGCAGCAACACACCAGTAACACAGCTTGTAACAAGTGTAACTAGGTCAAGCTTAACTTGAGACTTGGTCGTGACTCAGTCAACTGACTTAGATTTACAGACAGAAAGAGTTTCTGTAACTAACCTGTTTTTTCGAATTTAGTCTATTCATATCCTTTAAATACATT
The DNA here is from genome assembly GCA_002072015.1 of Radix auricularia. Taxonomy (NCBI): domain Eukaryota; kingdom Metazoa; phylum Mollusca; class Gastropoda; family Lymnaeidae; genus Radix; species Radix auricularia. The sequence goes on along the minus strand of MUZC01002091.1, from coordinate 742,671 downwards.
AAAATAAATGTATTACACATGTGTGTTGGGGGGGGGGGGATATATTGATAAAATTGTTTATTGGGGGCCTACAAAAAATGATGTGCGAGGTCAGGTGTGCAACCATCGGATCAAAAAACACTGACCAAATCGTACACCCAATGTTACACGTCAGACAGACAAGATGGTCCTTACATCCCCGTTACACGTCAGGCGGACAAGATGATCCTTACATCCATGTTACATGTCAGACAGACAAGATGGTCCTTACATCCCCATTACACGTCAGGCGGACAAGATGGTCCTTACATCCATGTTACATGTCAGACAGACAAGATGGCCATTATATCTTTGTAAAAAATTATACAGGCAATCTTAACTAGCCGACCCGCGTCGTAGCATACGCCGCTAATGATTTAGTGACGGGTGAAGACTTCCTGAAAAACACAGTTGTCCAAATGGGGTGGATTTGGGCAAACGACTGTGTGTGAATGAAAAGAAGAAACTCTGGAGAGAGCAACATACAATTGTCCATGACTGAAAACAGGTTTTGGAAGATACAGAGATATCTTTTTGAACGTTTGGCCCTGTTAGTAAACCAAACCAGCCGAAATCGAAGAGAACAATGGAAAGACAACGTGGCTCAGACGACTGTAGAAGATACCAACGCGACTGAGAACACATGAGCGATGAGGTACACACACACACTGCTGCGGGTACACACAGTTGCGCATGCCTGGAGAGCGAGGGAGGACGCCTAAAGTATTCATTTTATGAAAGTAATTGTTGAGGAGAGTGTGTGACTACTTTTCTGTCACTGAGCACAACGGAGCGCCCGAAGTTATTATGCCAATGTTGAGATACAAAGCTTACAGCCGTGTTGCGAAGTCTTGCTCGAAAAGAAAGTGGGAAATGAACGGACACAAACACAAACATTTTACAAAATTAAAAAAGTAATGTCTTAACTGGGGCTTGAACCTACGACCTTCCGTGTGTTAGGCGAAAGAAATAACCACTACACTGCGAAATACATGCTATTCTGTTGTTCTGAAAGAACAAAGTAATAGACCTCAATTGAACTCATTGTTGGTCTCGATGACCCCCCACCCTTTGCACTACCTTTTATTGCCAGCTGATTGGTCAGTGGGGTTAGACAGCTTGGTGTCCGGCATTGTTGAACCATGAGGAGAATTATATAATAGATTATACAACTTAAAATGTTCGAAAATATTCTAAAGATAAATTTCTCCCAAACTGTATCACATCCGAAGATGAAGTCCACGTTATTTTAAAAATCCACATAATTCGTTGGTCAGCTCTTGAGACCCCTTGCTTTTAATCCCTCAATAGTTTGGGGATCATAGGATCCCTTGAACCCCCTCCCTCCCCTACCTGCCATGTCCACTCCTCCAACCAACACGTTCCCCGTCCATGTTTTCAGGTCCCTCAGCTGCCAGTCCTGGTGGACAGTAAGACGTCCACCCCCAGCCTGCCCCCTTGTGACTGTCCGGAGACCATCTTCTACAACTACGGTCAGAACATTGGCTTCGAGTCACGTCAGATGGAGTTCAAGGCCGGCGGGTACATTTCCAAGAATAGCAAATTCCAGGAACTGCTGGGAAAATACCTATGTGGTTTTCTCAATTCCGGAGGCGGAGTCCTGTATTTTGGCGTCGACGACTCTGGCGTGGTCAAGGGTTTGACCATCACTGACGCGGGCCGAGACAGAATCCACAGAAACATCAACATCGTCGTGAACCGCATCACGCCCAGGATAACGGAGTCAGATTATTCGGTGAACTTTGCGCGGGTCAAGGACGCCAATGGCAACGTCATGAAGGAAGTGGTTCTAGAGTTTTGTGTGAAGCCCTGCCAGCCGAGGTCTGAAGCCGACGAGTTCTACGTGTATGAAGGTCACGTGTACTTGAGACTAGAGGGGAGCTGTCACCGGCATCCTCGTGAAAATCTCTTACGGCTCATATCATGAGATACCATCTCGGGAATATTTGACCTCGCCGATTTCCTCGGTTAAGATCTGGGTAGTATGAAAAATTATAGGACTCGACCCCAAAAAGGTAAATTTCTAAAATACTAGAAAATTTCGACACTATTTAGTAAATATTTTATAAGCTTTGTTGAAGTTCATTAATGTTTAGGAAAGGTTCGATAAAATTTAGACATTAAAAATAGATTTTCCATTAAAAAAAAAAAAAACCTATTTTGTGACGCAGCATTTTGGCAAATCCTGATATTTTTTGTAAGGTGCGCGGCAGAATGTTACCAACCTTTTTGAAAAGCCCAACTAACTTGTCCTTTTTTGATAAATACGAAATATTAAACTTTCTGAAATGTACGCAAAGTATTTAATAATAGGGGTTGTATTTTGCGCACCGATGCACACCAAACGACGTCATCATATTAAATATTTTTACAGCGCTAATCAACACACGATTTTTCAACTAACTTCTGTAGACTGTTGTACATCGTTCCTCAGCGTTCCACATGCAGTGAGTGAGTGATTGAGTGACCTGGGCTTTTATATTATTTATATATTTCGTATTTATGAAAAAAGGACAAGTTAGTTGGGCTTTTGAGAAAGGTTGGTGCCGTAGGCGCCCTAAAAAAAAGTGGGCGCCCCGCCATAATCTAGTAATTTAATAATAATCAAGTGAAGCGTTCCTTGAAAACTACGCACCAAATATTAAAAACTGACACTTTTTTTTATTTCGGGATCTCCCTATTTTAAAAGATAAATTTATTATTAGTTTAGCAACAACTTTTTTCTTGTACGCACCACTTTGTGTTTTCAGTAAACATGTGTCGCGTCACTCACAGTATAGAAAACAAACATTAAAAACAAGACAATGGCCATGATGCCCTGAACACAGTTGCCTCCGTCATGGAAGTGTTCACGGACATGGACAGGCCTCGTCCGACCTCGGCGAAACTCGTGATAGATGCTGCCTCTGTACTTACTGACGTTCGCTGTTTCTCAGATTTACCAGAGGGAAGTCGGCAACGTGCACAAGCGTTGAGATGTAGGCAATGTGAATGTGCTCACTGAAGTCACTGGTGATCTCATGCGATACTTTGCCTGATGTTTTGACAATTGTATGTAATGCCTAGGTACAATATACAATGCCCGGTTTGTCGAGCTGACGGTAACTGTAGCATAGCACTACACATAGTTATTTTAGTGTTCTACTTATAGACAATTTTAGTGTTCTACTTACAGACAATTTTAGTGTTCTACTTACAGACAATTTTAGTGTTCTACTTACAGACAATTTTAGTGTTCTACTTTCAGAAAATTTTAGTGTTCTACTTACAGACAATTTTAGTGTTCTACTTACAGACAATTTTAGTGTTCTACTTAAAATTAGTTTATGTTGATACTTGTAAAACAATCTTTAAACAGTGCCATATGAGAATTTGGTAACAGATTCCTGTTTTTTTTAGAACCGTAGTTTATAAGAATGACTTATTTTTTAAATTAATAAGTGCTCGTTTGTGTGTAGGGATCTCTAGCATACTTTGCATTTAGAGAGGGTGAAAGAAAAAGAGAGAGATATAATTAAGTAGTCTGCAAAATTCCGAATACAGGAAGTAATATAAAGTGAATTCCCTCGAATTCTGTATAAATATTATTCTTTTAGAACTTACGAGTTTCTTTATTTTAACGAGCAGAACTTAAAATGGCTGAACCTAGCGAACAACAAGTCTCAGGACCGTCAGAACAAGCATCACAACAAAGTTATGAACCTACAGCACAGCCCCCTCCACCGAGCTCCCCAACTCTCCCAGCCATGGCACCCCATCCCTCAGCCAGACCCTCCATCCAGCAACCCCCCGCTCCGCCACCACTTGAAACCCCCACTCCTGAGGAAGATCTCGATGACGTATTTATAATGGAAGACGACCCGGATGTAGAAGATGCAGGCGAAGAGTACGTCGAGCCTCAGTTTGGAATCTTTATGGGGCCACTGCGTCAGAACATGAATCCAGACAACACAGCTAAAAATATCTTCCGTCTGCTGAACTGTATCGGTATCCGGTGTGAGTCTGTCACAGAAGTCTCCGTTCATCCGGAAGCTGGCTACGCCAAGGTCGAGTTCAAGGCCGTGGCTGCTGAAGACCACTGCGTCCAGGTCAGATTTGTTAGGACCGTAGTTGATAGATTATTTAGATACAGTGATTTGAAATTTATGTTTACGTTTGATTGTGTGGGCTTAAAGTTCACCTGAATTAATTCGACCCATCCTCGGATTAAGGTTTAATATAAAAATAAAAAAAAATAAAAAATAAAAAACCGTAAAAGCAAAGTTTTCTATATAAATCACTTATATATGAAAAAGAACTATAAGTATTGATTATATTCAAAATAAAATGCACCTCGCGACAAATATTTACAGGGGACGGGTGGGTGTGGGGGTGTGGTCACCCATGGCGAGACTGAACTCCAACAAACACGTGAATGTCATTTATATGGAGATAAACTAAGTGTGCATTTATTTATTATAGTACATTCGATTGATCTGAAATTTTGATACAATGTATTGTTAGGTGACACGAGTCTATGTTCAAAATTTCAACTCTATAGCTTGACGGAAAGTTTGTCATCTTTCACTTTTGTTTTTCCGCGGACGACCCGACGGACATACGAACTAAGAGACGTTGGTGAAGTTAATATAGATGATATAAAACTGTGCTTATATAAGTGATCTTAAACATAAATAATACAAACATGCTACAAGCAGGTCTATATGAAAACAAGACGTAAACATGAAGCTTGAAATACGTCGGACTTCTCAAATATTTAAAATAACAACACGAAAGCTTTCACCAAGAGTTCGCTCTCTTATCTTATCTAATCTTATCTCATCTTATCTTATCTTAGATATACAGACGCTCCTTCTATTCAGAAGATAATTGCGCCCACAGACCATGACAGATGATCTGTTGGCAAGTGATGCAGCGTTCACAGGTAACGGCTATAAGGGTTCCACGCATTACCCAGCCGCCTAACTATTATTAGTTAGGTACCCATTCAGCGCTGGGTGACTCAGGGACTCCTTAGGCCCCGGGAACAAATCCTCGCCTTCGTGTGGATTTGAACTCGTCCAAATCGGTACGCCAGTCGAGTGCGCTGCCACTCGACCACTCGCGTCCCTTATGTTTATACATCTTGTAGGAAAAACTAGATCATCAACATTCTTGATTTATAGAAGTGACCGCATTACATATCGCGACATTTTACTATTTAGTATTGTAGGAAAGGTTTTAACCCGTGTCATACTAACACTGTTATAGAGTAAAGCCTCCTGAGTTTATCCAAAATCTCAGTGCGGGCTGGTCGGCCTACCATAAACATTGTGTTCTTCATATGGAAATATGCAGAGAGCAGCAGATGCCACTATACACTGCCTTTGTGGCTCTTATGAAAGCATTTGATTTAGTCAGTCGCAGCGGGCTATTCCAAATTCTGGAAATAATTGGCTGCCCCACACACCTACTCACCATCATTAGAAAGTTCCATGAAAATATTCAGAGCACAGTGCAGTTCGATGGAGCTACGTCAAAAGCCTTTCCAGTCAGCAGTGGAGTTAAACAAGGTTGTGTACTCGCACTAACACTGTTGACAATATTCTTCTCTGTACTACTTCAATACGCATTCAAAGATAGCAATGATGGAATATGGTTACAAACCTGAGTTGATGGAGGACTTTTTAACACTGCTCCTCTAATAAATTATTACAACGCTGATATCGCTCGTCATAGACACAAAAAAAAAATACTGTATTTCCTACAGGTTTTCAGTGATATCTTCAGTGTGATGAACGTGTTTGACTTGAGACGACTAGTGGACAATCCCAAACATTTGAAGGTCAAGAAAATAAAGGAACAGATCCTGGACTGTCAACAGGTAAAAGTTTTACAACAACACAGTCACATAACTGTCATACGTCATACTGTCAATATGTCATACCTCACGCTGTCAATATGTCATACAACATAACACTGTTAAATATGTCATAGAACATCACACTGTCAATATGTCACACAACATCACACTGTCAAGATGTCATACAACATCACACTGTTAAATATGTCATACAACATCACACTGTCAATATGTCACACAACATCACACTGTCAAGATATCATACAACATCACACTGTCAAGATGTCATACAACATCACACTGTCAAGATTTCATACAACATCACACTGTCAAGATGTCATACAACATCACATTGTCAAGATTTCATACAACATCACACTGTCAAGATTTCATACAACATCACACTGTCAAGATGTCATACAACATCAAACTGTCAAGATATCATACAACCTCACACTGTCAGTATGTCATACAACATCACACTGTCAAATATGTAATACAACCTCACACTGTCAAGATTTCATACAACATCCCCTGTCCGTATGTCATACAACCTGACACTGTCACTATTATTTACTCATATTACCTCGCAGACAACCTTACACTGTTTACTTCATTGCTAACCCAATTTCCACCAGGAATACAGTGAAGTATCTCAACTATTCATGGGCGACGCCAAGGCAAGGCTCCCCAAACCGCCCCGACAGAAAAACAAGACGCCTCCACCCGAACTGTCGGACGAGCCTCTGGTATGTAACGACACGGTGACTTACTCACCTGTCCAAGAGGGCATCGTCACAGTGGTCAAGGGGACGCCGCAGGGCGAGGACATGGAGAAGTTGTACGACCTGGTGTGTCTGTCACTGGCCACCGAGAAGGTCCAGTTTGAGATATTGGAGGAGGAGGACACCCCGGGAGGGGGTGAGGAGGGGGATCAGGAGCTCTACATCATCGGAGATTGGCAGACATGTATCGATACTCACACGACTCTACCACAGTTTCGATTCTGTCACGGCGCGTCCTTCTACTCAAATAGGGACAAGATGCCCAGACCTGAGGGCTACGCCATATTGGTGACGTACAAGGAGTATCAGAAGAGGTAAACTTAGAATTCGTCGTTCAAGTTGGTCATTTATTGTCATTGTCATTCAAGTTGGTCATATAATGTCATTGTCATTCAAGATGGTCATTTAATGTCATTGTCATTCAAGTTGGTCATATATTGTCATTGTCATTCAAATTGACATCAAATGGCAAGAGAAAGTCCCCAACACAGAGGTCCTGGCTCAAGCAAGCATGAGCAGCATTCTAGCCATACTAAGCCAAAGACGCCTCCGCTGGCTTGGACCCGTCAAGAGAATGCAAACTGGTCGCATACCCAAAGACGTGCTATACAACAAGCTGGCGACAGGGAACAAGGTCATTTGGTCGGCCATGTCTCAGATACATGGACATATGCAGGAGAGACATGAAAGTAGCCAACATTGACATACAAAACTGGGAAAACCTGGCTGTGGATAGGACCACATGGCGGGCTATAGTGAAAGAAGGATCACTAAACGCAGAGGAGCTAACTAGGGAAGAAGCAGTTGGGAAAAGAGCGAGGAGAAAGGCCTGGCAAAAGTACCCCACTTCATTCGTGTGTGTAACATGCAGAAGAAACTGCCACTCAAGGATTGGTCTCATCAGCCACACCAGGAGCTGCAAATAATAAAGATAAATATATCGTCTTTCGTAGACGGACAGATGTCATACATGCAAGTTGGTCATTTATTGTCATTGTCATTCAAGTTGGTCATTTACTGTCATTGTTATTCAAGTTGGTCATTTATTGTCATTGTCATTCAAGTTGGTCTTATATCTTACTTACTCTTTGTCATTCAAGCTTTTCATTTATCAATTAAGTCAAAGTACCCCTCAGTAATCTCTTATAAATGTTTGCAGTCTGATATCAATCAAGCGTTAAGTTTAGCTCTGCAATTCTATTCCGAATCACCTATTTAAATTTCTGACGTCACTCATTGAGACGTATAAAAACGGTTTCCATTTAGTCCATCTTATTTTAAGTATTGATTCAAGGGGGTTAAATGCATAGTCTCAAAATGTAATGTACGCTTGGGCTTGTCTCCCTTGTTGAATGTGTCCTTGCCAGATGAAATTTGTTGTCATTTTATCATACAAAAAATACTTCAAAAGTTATCTCACTATCTCACTGTTACACATTGCCTGTTTGTGACACATTGCCTGTCTGTAACACATTTTCTGTCTGTGACACATTGTCTGTCTGTAACACATTGTCTGGGACACATTGTCTGTCTGTAACACATTGTCTGGGACACATTGTCTGTCTGTAACACATTGTCTGGGACACATTGTCTGTAACACATTGTCTGGGACACATTGTCTGTCTGTGACACATTGTCTGGGACACATTGTCTGTCTGTAACACATTGTCTGGGACACATTGTCTGTCTGTAACATATTGATTGACTGTGACACATTGTCTGTCTGTAACATATTGACTGACTGTGACACATTGTCTGTCTGTAACATATTGATTGACTGTGACACATTGCCTGTCGGTGACACATTTACTCTGACAATGTCATAAACTTGTACATCGGCGTATCTTCTATCACCAGCAACTTCATCCTCGCCAAGTACATGAGCGCCCTCCTCAACATGGGCAAAGGCGGATCCATCTACTTCGGTGTGACGGAGGACGGCACCATCAAGGGCATCAACCTGAACGCCTCTGCCGAGCTGTCTTTCAGGCGCTGCCTGGACCAGCACGTCAACCGTCTCAAACCACTGGTCATCACCGCCGTCTACCAGTGCATCATCTCCAAGGTCATGGCCCCCAATGGACTCATCGTCCCGGACACCAAGGTCATTGAGATCCGGGTCAAGGCCGAGCCCCCACCACCGTGTCTATACAAGGCGGAGGGCAAGGCTTACTTCCTGGACAAGAACGGGGTGGTCACGGACAAGGTCAAGTGACCGAGGTCTCTAAGCTGGGGAAAGGCCAGCGAGTCAGTGTCCGACAGCTCAAACGACAAACGTGAGCAGAAAAATTGATGGTTTTGTTCTGGCTAGCCCCGGGTCAAAGGTCATAATTTAAAGTAAACAATTTTTAACCGCTTCTAAAATTAAAACTTTTAGCCTGGATGGTGGCGCTAGTACCAGCAAGTTTGATCTATGACGTCACATATCTGAAGGTCATTTAAAGATCGTATTAAGGTCTGATATATATATCTCTGAAAAGAACATCTCTCTTGTGGTAGCCGAGAATATTAATAGAAGGAACACCTCCCCCAAACCCATTTCCCCCATTATACTGGAAATAAAAGCTGCAGTGGCCATGATATATTGTCAGAACAAAAATGTTTGTTGTTTTGTTTTCTTTTTTTTAAAACTCAAATCTAACTAAACAAATCGCAATGTTCCGATTGGATTAAAGTTTTTAAAAGTTTTTGAAGTTAGTGTGGTATGAAGATTGTGCGTGTTACCTAACGTGTGTGTTACCAAACGTGTGTTACCAAACGTGTGTTACTAAACGTGTGTGTTACCAAACGTGTGTGTTACTAAACGTGTGTGTTACTAAACGTGTGTGTTTCCAAACGTGTGTTACCTAACGTGTGTGTTACCAAACGTGTGTGTTACTAAACGTGTGTGTTACCTAACGTGTGTGTTTCCAAACGTGTGTTTCCTTAAGTGTGTGTTGCCAAACGTGTGTTACCAAACGTGTGCGTTACCAAACGTGTGTGTTACCAAACGTATGTTTTACCAAACGTATGTGTTACCAAACGTGTGTGTTACCAAACGTGTGTGCTACCAACGTGTGTGTTACCAAACGTGTGTGTTACCAAACGTATGTGTTACCAAACGTGTGTGTTACCAAACGTGTGTGCTACCAACGTATGTGTTACCAAACGTGTGTTTTACCAACGTGTGTGCTACCAAACGTGTGTTACCAAACGTGTGTGTTACCAAACAGGGGGATTATGAAACTTGCGAGTTTGTAAGAAAGTTGGGTGTTAATAATTCAAAACAAGTCATCTTACCTAACATAAAATCTTCATTTAAACATAACATAACATCTTCACTTACAGTTATAACATAACATCTTCATTTAACACATAACATAACATCTTCATTTAACACATAACATAACATCTTCACTTAAACACATAACATAACATCTTCATTTAAACACATAACATAACATCTTCACTTAAACACATAACATAACATCTTCACTTAAACACATAACATCTTCACTTAATCACATAACATAACATCTTCATTTAACACATAACATAACATCTTCACTTAAACACATAACATAACATCTTCATTTAAACACATAACATAACATCTTCA
>MUZC01002091.1:716554-731913 GCA_002072015.1 Radix auricularia | reverse complement strand
AACACATAACATAACATCTTCACTTAAACACATAACATAACATCTTCATTTAACACATAACATAACATCTTCACTAAAACACATAACATAACATCTTCACTTATACACATAACATAACATCTTCCTTTAAACACCTAACATAACATCTTCACTTAAACAAATAACATTACATCTTCATTTAAACACATAACATAACATCTTCACTTAAACACATAGCATAACATCTTCACTTAAACAGATAACATAACATCTTCACTTAAACACATAACATAACATCTTCATTTAAACACATAACATAACATCTTCATTTAAACACATAACATAACATCTTCACTTCAACACATAACATAACATCTTCATTTAAACACATTACAAAACATCTTCACTTAAACATAATATAACATCTTCATTTAAACACATAACATAACATCTTCACTTAAACACATAACATAACATCTTCATTTAACACATAACATCTTCATTTAAACATAATATAACATCTTCATTTAAACACATAACATAACAGCTTCATTTAAACACATAACATAACATCTTCATTTAAACACATAACATAACATCTTCATTTAAACATAATATAACATCTTCATTTAAACACATAACATAACATCTTCATTTAAACACATAACATAACAGCTTCATTTAAACACATAACATAACATCTTCATTTAAACATAATATAACATCTTCATTTAAACACATAACATAACATCTTCATTTCAAACACATAACATAACATCTTTATTTAAACACATAACATAACATCTTCATTTAAACACATAACATCTTCATTTAAACATAATATAACATCTTCATTTAAACACATAACATAACATCTTCATTTAAACACATAACATAACATCTTTATTTAAACACATAACATAACATCTTCATTTAAACACATAACATAACATCTTCATTTAAACACATAACATAACATCTTCATTTAAACACATAACATAACATCTTCGTATAAACACATAACATAACATCTTCATTTAAACACATGACATAACATCTTCATTTAAACACATAACATAACATCTTCACTTAAATACATAACAAAACATCTTCACTTAAACATAATATAACATCTTCATTTAAACACATAACATCTTTATTTTTGAAACACTTCAAGTTGAATACGACCCATTTTGGACCTGGCACTGAAGTTACTCCCCTTTCTTGTTGATATTTTCATAGAGCAGCTCTGCTTAACAACGTGTAACTTGTATAACACGGACATTACAACGACCCAGCGGAATCTTTCAATACACCTAATATCTTTTTTTTTAGCCCGAATCCTCCAACCGATACATGTACTTCTGTGAAATATTTCCACTGCCATATTTACAAGTTTAATTATTTGCTAAAACCAGTGAACAGGATCAAAGCCATTTACCCCCACCCCCCACCCCAGTTGTGTACTGCCTGGCTAAGCAACAATTTGTTTTTAACCTCACGGTTGGGCTGTTAACAAAACATTTTAAGTCACTCGTTTCAGCAGTGCCCATCACCACCTAACCAAATATGATAGAATCCACAAACAAGGTCAACCATTTTGTATGTTGTTGTTTTATGTAACTCTTAACTTAACTTGTCTTCATTAAACTGGATGGCTTAAAGCGAGAAACTTTGAAGCAGAGTTCGTCAGTGGCGCATCTGATAGGAGGATAGTGTGGCCGCAATGAGGAATGAACTCGGTCAATACTCGTAAAGTTTTGGAGTGCCCACCCCAAGCGACATTTAGTCGAGACAAGCCTCAGGTTGTGTCACAAAGCCACGCCCCTTTGTGTTGGTGGACGCCTCCGATTGTGTCACAAAGCGTGTTGATAGGTGGTGATAGAACGTCAAGTTAAAATACTCAGTAGATTTTTTCATAAATAATTTCGTTTGTTTTGCGAAACTTAATAGGCATTAAAAAAAACTGTTAGATTAAATATGAAATGAAGTTCAAACAATAACTTTAATATTAACAGTTAAAGTTAACAGCCTACGGGTGTTTCAAAAATTAGTTGCTAAGTTGAAAAAAGTTCAATAAATGTGGAGACTCTGGTTTTCTTCCTCTATTTCCCCTACGTATTTAAAGTATTTAGTTAATTTAGGTCAAAGTGTTGTCAATGAAAAGAACAGAAAAGGTTGTTTTTATTTTTTTTAATTTTTTTAAAATGATTTTTAATCTATACTGATAAAAGCCAAAGCTTTGAATGACTCATCACTAATTGTCCAACTTCCGGTGTAGGTAGAAGCATGAAACTTTGGGAAGTTGTTGGGTACCCTCTCACTACGAAAACTGGCGAAAAGGAATTTTTAAAATCACGCTCATGTGGGGCCAGGGGCCCAAAAACATTTTTTGTCCTTCTTTGGGCGATAAAAAATTGAAAATCACCAATTTTCCTATTTCCCGTGTAGGTAGAAGCATGAAAATTTTGCATTTTTTAAAAAGTACATGCTGTCGACGATAACTGGAGAAAAAAAACCTTAAATTTCCCACTCATGGGGGCCGGGGCCCCAAAAACGGTTTTTTCCTTATATGAGCTATATAAAAATTGAAATTAGCCAATTTCTCTAATTTCCCGTAAAGGTAGAAGCATGAAACTTTGGAATTTTTTGAGTACACACTCCCGACAAAAACTGGCAAAAGAGAATGTTAAAATTCACTATCATGGGGTACGGGGGGCCCAAATATAGTTTTTCTTATATGAAAAACCGACTCATCACTAATTTTCCAACTTCCCGTGTAGGTAGAAGCATGAAACTTTGGGAAGTTGCTGGGTACCCTCTCACTACGAAAATTGGCGAAAAAAGAATTTTAAAAATCTCGCCCATGTGGGGTCGGGGGCCGAAAAACATTTTTTTCCTAATTTGGGCTCTATAAAAATTGAAAATCACGAATTTTCCTATTTCCCGTGTAGATAGAAGAATGAAAATTTGGAATTTTTTAAAGTACATGCTGCCGACGATAAATGGAAAAAACAAAGATAAATTTCCCACTCAGGGGGGCCGGGGCCCAAAATTGTTTTTTTTTTCTCATAGTGAGATTTATAAAAAATGAAAATCTATAATTCTCTTATTTCCCATGTAGGTAGACACATAAAAAGTTGGGGAGTTTATAAATTCACATTCGCGATGGTAGCAGGTTGAAAAATATTTCAAATATCATTAACTGGGGACCGGGGGCCCAAATGTAGTTTTTTCCAAATATATACTATATAAAAACTGAAAATCACTAATTTTTCCATTCCCCGTTAAGTTGTTAAGTACCCTCTTACGACGAAAGTTGGTGTAAAAGAATTTTGAAATACACACTCATGGGGGGAGGGGGGCCCAAAAAACGTTTTTACTTATATGATATTTTAAAAAATTGAAAAGTCTATAATTCTGTTATTTCCCGTGTAGATAGACAAGGAAAAATAATTATAAAAATTTTAAAAATTTCCACTCATGGGTGGCCGGGGGCCCAAAAACTTTTTTCGCCTAGAATGCGCTATATAAAACTGAATCAACACTAATTCTCCAAGTTTCCGTGTAGATAGAAGCTTGAAACTTTGGGCAGTTGTTGAGTATCCCCTTTCCCGCTATGGTAAGAGGCAAAAATATTAAATCACCTCTCACACTGGGGACGATTGCCGAAATATAGTTTTTTTTCCCAATATGAGTTATATAAAAAGACGCATCTTTAAATCTCCTAGTTCTTGTGTACGTAGGAGCCTGAACGGTTGAAGTTAATATACTTAGTATATCCATCTTGACTCAGCTTAAATTGGTGTCACGCCGTTACGCGGGTTCTCAACGCTAATTGAAATCCTAATTTCCGCAGTAAAACGCGGGTAAATTGCTAGTTATTAAAATAAAAGACAAAACTCTTCTTTGGGATGTAAAGATTCTCCTCTCAACTACACAGCTTGTATCACCTGTCGTGTCCTCTCGACTCGTGACCACCCACATTATTAGCCTGGACATAGGCTAACAAGCAACCGCATTCCTTTCAAAACACATGTGATCGACGCATTGAATAATCATTATTTGACTCTCCATTTATTATGCGTGTTAACTGCCCTTCAACTACAAAACTTAATGCCAACGCCGTCAATTGTCAGGTGAATTTTATCTTGTCTTATTGGAGCCGATGCCCATTGGGAGCTAGGTGGACTCAGGGTCGTCCTGGGCCCCATGCCTTAACATGGATGTGAACCCGTGACCATTGGTACGACAGGCGCATGCCACTCGACCACCGTGCCCCTATGTGAGCCATCAAGATCATATATGTAATAATTATTTACTTTAGTGATTTATTACAGCAGTGATTTCTATGTTTTATTTTAATGTTTAAAAATGTTATATAGTTATTTTGTTCAGTTAATTTCTGAACAATTTAACATCAAAAGGCCAGTTAAACTCTAGAGTCTAGCGGCCTAAGATTTAATCCTACTTGGCATACAGGAAACTTGCCACAAACTCTTGAATCCATTGTAAAACTAAAAGAAAAAACATTTTTCGTTTCGAATAATTAACTTAAACATTTAAATAAAAAAAACTATGTCCAATAAAAACAGTGTTACTTTTAATCATAGTTACGAAAAATAACTGAAATGACGTAATACACTACACGGGAGAATCATTTTGACTAAGACATTAAAACAAAATGTTGACTTGCTGGGAGAAGGAGATATTTTTTTAGAGGCCGTCCATAAATTACGTAATGGGTCTGAAAAGTGTGGGGGGGGGAGGGCGGGGGGAGGNGGGGGGAGGTTAATGCATTTGTGACGATGTGTTTAAGAAATGTGACGTGTCATAAAATACGCGCAATTGTAAATAAAAGTTCTACTTTAATATTTGATTACTTGCAATTTATTTCATGACGTTTTCAATGGCTTCACGCGTGTTCGATATTAGAATGAAGACTTGCACTAAATACATACTAAAGAGACAAGCATGTAATTTGAAACATGCTAATTTTAGAATGATTTTTTTTTATAAATTTGGGGGTTGGGGGTCAAATCCTTTAACGACATATTGGAGGGGTTGTCTTAGTTTTTGTGACAAAGTGTGACGAGGGGGTGGGGGGTTAACATCGGCCAAAATCGCGTGGCGTCATTTATGGTCAGCCCCTTAGAAAAATGACACCAATTTTTAAACAGTGCAACTCTTGAAGCACACTTTCAACTGTAGAGACAGACATTGATTTTATTTTCTCTACATATTAATATATTCTTTAGCAGCAGATATTGTTACTTGTCCATTTCCCCAAAAGATACGCCTTTGAATGTTCACTGCCCCCCCCCCCCCCCCCCGACCCCAAATTCTACAATTAAAATAAGTCAATAAACGATTTCGTCATGTACTTTAAGCGAGTTGCCTTGGCCAAAGTCAGTTTTACTGTACGTCAGACTGTGACCTTATCAGGCCAGTGGACACAATGTCGAGCTGTGCTTGCAGACAACCAACATAGAACCTGGAGGTTTCATTCCCAGCGAGTTTGGTCACAACACGTTCTAATTTAAGTTTCACTCGATACACAATAGAACATTTCAACAGTGCTCGTGAGCTATCCAAATCATAGTCCAGTGGTGAGGGCAGATATTCTCAAACTTTCGTTATCTGTGCTCAGGGGCGTTTCTTTTTTAAAAAAATATTTATATAAGGTATGTAGGAGCCTTTTTTGTGAGAGCGAAGAGTATTCATTTCCGTGCTTGAAGAGATTCGCCCCTGGAGTGAAAGTGTGCCATCGAAGCTGGAGATAACAATAAGATCTGTTCTGAGCTCTTGACATCCGTTTTCTTGTAGTGCCTGGCAGCTAGCTATATAACTGACTGGGCCAGTAGTCGGCTAACGTCCACGATGGAAAGTTTGGTTTGGTTTGTGACACTGTTTGTCCTGGCAAGTGCGGAGAAGATCGCCTACAGGCCATGTCCCGGAGGTAAGGAAATGTTTGGGGTTTTTGTAGGAGACATTTGTTCCAGCCGTGATATGTTTGTATTAAACAGCTACTCCAGCCGTGATATGTTTGTATTAAACAGCTACCCCAGCCGTGATATGTTTGTATTAAACAGCTACTCCAGCCGTGATATGTTTGTATTAAACAGTTACTCCAGCCGTGATATGCTTGTATTAAACAGTTACTCCAGCCGTGATATGTTTGTATTAAACAGTTACTCCAGCCTTCATATGCTTGTATTAAACAGTTACTCCAGCCGTGATATGTTTGTATTAAACAGTTACTCCAGCCGTTATTTGTTTGTATTAAACAGTTTCTCCAGCCGTGATATGTTTGTATTAAACAGTTACTCCAGCCGTGATATGTTTGTATTAAACAGTTACTCCAGCCGTTATATGTTTGTATTAAACAGTTACTCCAGCCGTGATATGTTTGCATTAAACAAGTACTCCAGCCGTGATATGTTTGCATTAAACAGTTACTCCAGCCGTGATTTGTTTGTATTAAACAGTTTCTCCAGCCGTGATATGTTTGTATTAAACAGTTACTCCAGCCTTGATATGTTTGTATTAAACTAGTACTCCAGCCGCGATATGTTTGTATTAAACAGTTACTCCAGCCTTGATATGTTTGTATTAAACAAGTACTCCAGCCGCGATATGTTTGCATTAAACAGTTACTCCAGCCGTGATATGTTTGCATTAAACAGTTACTCCAGCCCTGATATGTTTGCATTAAACAGTTACCACAGCCGTGATATGTTTGCATTAAACAGTTACTCCAGCCGTGATATGTTTGCATTAAACAGTTACTCCAGCCGTTGGTCGATGCAGTCAAGTGTTTGACTTCATGTTACCATGGAAACATTTTTTTTTAAATTTTAATGATTTTTTTTTTAAAATAACGGAATTAGATGCTTTTAGATAAATTCGCTCTCAAATTAAATTTAACTCAATAGTGAATGGTTCAATGTTGGATTATTTTGTATTGAGATCAAATTCTAAGAAATTTTAATGAATTCATTTTAGATAGTCTCTATAGATCTACAGGTTTCATCAAAGTATATATATACGTACAGTAGCATTCAGAAGAGGACTATGATCATAGAATAAGGCATTACATGTTGGACTTTAAACATTATGTTTGTACTGCAATTTAAATTTTAAAATTCCTTTTTTAAAAGACAAGTTTTTTACTTTAAATTTTCCATTTACAAGAGAAAACTAAACGTGTGTTAATTATAATATGCACTGCACGCCAATACAAAATTTAAAAATTTTATTTATGCCTCATATATAAAAGATTTATAGTAAAAAAAAAAAAAAAACGACTTCAGTCTGCCTGCTAAATTTCAGCTCGATTAGATCACGGGAAAGGGTTATAAAAACATCTTTAAGATAATGCGCATCGCGCGACAGATTAGCTTAAGCATTTACAGATCGGGAATATATTTTTAATAGGCTAAGTATCTTCAATAGAATACGCACCGAGCGACAGAAAACAATATAATACGCACCGCGACACATTAGCACAAAAACTAACAAGTTAATTAGAGATAAATAGAGACAATCTAAAAATTCATTAATTTAAATACAGTAAAGTCGATCGATCTGAAATTTTGACCGAACGAGTCTGCCAGCAAAATTTCAGCTCGCTAGCTTACGGGGAAGTGGGTTAAAAATTGATCCAAAGTTGTTTTTTTCGGCGAACAATCAAGGAATTAAACATGAAACAGACGCCACGTGTTATTATCAAGGATTTTTTTAAGGAAAAAATGAAACGGTTAAGGACTCTGGAAATTGGGTTTCTGTCAGAGTTGTAGGCGAAGAAAGTTTGACCATCACTTGCCATGGCAGAGAGCAGATTTGTGTGTGTTTGTGTCTGCTAATATATATGTGCCTGTATGTTTGAGTGAGGGGAGGCCTGTGTGAAATGTAGTATGTGACTGGGACTAGCTCAATCCCAGATATGGGATGGCATCAAAAGTCAAAAGCCTAATGCTCTTATCGTTCGTCCCGGGAAATTCTCCTAGCGACCCCCCACCCCGAGGAACTAATAGCTAAAGGGTACTCTCTGGAGGGGGGTCTTTGAGGGGCCCTCTGAGCACTAAATTTACCTCACAAAGGAGAGATGGAATTTCCTACTTCGACTTGTTACAAGCTCGGCACCATCCCGGTCCAACATAAGAGTTTATTTACCATGGACTGTCGCTAGATAGAGAACTAGCTCAGTAAAACATTCAGACGAATTATTCCGGCAGTCATCCCAAAAATAACAACATGCGGGTCCAAAAGGTCAACATACGGGTTATAAAGGTCAACAGTCACACGTTTGAAATATTTTATTATAATTAGAATTAAATGGAGTTATTAAATCAGTGACAAATTGTTTCTGTTTCAGACAACCTCGGACAGGCAACATCAGTGGAGCTGAGTCCATGTCCGACACAACCTTGTACCTTTAGTCATGGGAGCACAGTGACAGTAGTCATAGAGTTTACTGCAGGTGAGTCATAGAGTTTACTGCAGGTGAGTCATAGAGTTTACTGCAGGTGAGTCATAGAGTTTACTGCAGGTGAGTCATGGGAGTGCAGTGACAGTAGTCATAGAGTTTACTGCAGGTGAGTCATGAGAGTGCAGTGACAGTTGTCATAGAGTTTACTGCAGGTGAGTCATGTGAGTGCAGTGACAGTTGTCATAGAGTTTACTGCAGGTGAGTCATAGAATTTACTGCAGGTGAGTCATAGAATTTACTGCAGGTGAGTCATAGAATTTACTGCAGGTGAATCGTAGAGTTTACTGCAGGTGAGACATGGGAGTGCAGTGACAGTAGTCATAGAGTTTACTGCAGGTGAGTCGTAGAGTTTACTGCAGGTGAGTCATGGGAGTGCAGTGACAGTAGTCATAGAGTTTACTGCAGGTGAGTCATAGAATTTACTGCAGGTGAGTCATGGGAGTGCAGTGACAGTAGTCATAGAGTTTACTGCAGGTGAATCATGGAGTTTATAAGTGAGACTTATAGTAGTAATATTTCTCACAGTGAGACTTCTTGTAGTGAGACTTCTTGTAGTGAGACTTTTATCTAGCGATATGATTTCTGCTATTAGAAAGAAAGAACACAAACACATACAGACACACACACACACATACGGACACACACACATACAGACACACACACACACACACACACACACATACAGACACACACCACATACAGACACACAAACATACAGACACACAAACATACAGACACACACACTTACACTTTATTTGGCACTGGAAAACACGGAGCAGTCGTTAGGGGGTGACACCAACCCTAGTGACGTCCCTGCACACACACTCACACACACACACACACACATAAATGACCAACCACATGTGGTGGGTCGTGTCATGTGTACTGAGATAGACCGACCCTAGACTCAATGAAATTGTTGACATCTAAAATGGCATGTCATACATCTCTTGAGATAAGAAAACGAGGTCAGCGACCTGTCAAGTTTGAATCCACGTCTTTGATCTAAAGATAATAAAACAACTTGATTGTTTCTAAATAATGAGCCAAATCTGATATTATCAATTCCTATCATGGGGGATAACCCAACAAAGTCAACAACATTTGACGGTCTGCCATGTTCTTTACTTCTGGAACATTCACGGCAATCGTTATCTTGACCTCAGCAGTTACACTTGTTGACCTCATATCTACCATTGATTTGGGGGGGGGGGGGCACCGAGAGTGTTCAACGTTCACTGTGAAATTAATCTTGTTTGTGTTTCTGTTTTTATTTCCTTCTGGCTACAACTAAATATCTCCATGTGATCACGGTCAGCGGCGTCACTAGGGGGTTGCGGTTGGGGCGGGCCGCTCCGGGTGACACCAACCTTAGTGACGCCTCTGACCACAGTCACGAGTGAGTGACGTCAGTGCGTCATCATTTCCAGAACCCGTTGACTTTGAATTAAACGTTTGTCTCGTTTCTTTTCTCTTCTTTTTTGCGATGTGCTCGAATTTATCTATTTTTTAAAACATGAAAACAGAATGATGTTAAAACAATTGAGTGGGTGGGTGGGTGGGGGCGGGCTTTAAACTCACACGATTTGTTAACAGGTCGAAGTTCTAGAATTGATTTAATTCCAAGCCACTAATGTCGTCAACTACACACCACGCGAAGAAAGACTGGGTCTCAGTGGACCATGAATTGTTGGGTTTTATTTTAATGAATCATTAGACAAATAAAAAGGGGTTTTCTGAAATGTTAGATTTTAAAGGAACGATAACACTCATAGTGTTACTGTTTTTCTGGTGTTGATTAAAATTGCGCGGTTATTGTTTTAAAACGGGAGTGGGGGAGGGGGTAAGAGGGGTGTTGCCTTCTCTTAGCTTGATGACACCTCTGAGAAAATCACGCCTGTTATTTGGAGGTTGTTTGGATTTCCTAACTGTCTTGAGCTGTAAGTTAAATTGTTTCAGATCATCGAGAAACATAACAATAACTGAGGTGTTTTGTTGGACCCAGAGGCGTCACACGGGTGGGTATCACACAGTGTGGTAGCTTATGGTGTCACCCCCTCACAAAATTTACCCATTAAACCTCTAACGAGTCTGCCAGTGCCAAATGACGGGAACACACAGAACTTTACTCTTTGGTGTCACCCCGTGTGATAGTGTCACCGGTGCTGTCCGCCCCCTCACCCACCCCTCTAGTGACGCCACTTGTTAGACCACACACAACAAGCTGTCAGTCTAACACAATGTCAGTCTCTAGTTAGGAGCAAACAAAGGCGAATAGAATAGTTACAAGTCTCAAGACTACATATTCTATCAAGCTATTCGTAACAAACAAGAGAACGTGTAGCATTGTTACTGACCTACATATTGAATTAAGCTACAGTAACAAAAAAGTTACAAACAAGTCCTTAATTAACCTATTTGTTACAAAGGAGCACATAATTACTTTTTATCGACCGTATTCCGCAATGTCGATTAGTTTTTTAAAATTTTTATTTTTAAGGCCTTGTAAAACTTTTGATTGAACAATTTTTGATTGAATAAGCCAGTGTTCTACTTAACTTGATACATTTTTGAGGAGGTGGGGTGGTCACATTGAGGGGTGTAGCTAGAATAAATGTCACCCAGTGTAGGGCAACATTTGTTGATTCGCTACTTCTCAAGAGCTTAAGGCTGTCGAAATGTCTTCCCTAATGTACAGCAACTAAAGTGCCACCAGTATACACCATTAATACCTCACACCTGGGGCAGACACCATTTCAGTGAACGATTCCATTAGTCTCGACTCTAAAGTCTATGGTATCGTATCGTCTTCTATATTTCAGTGAACGATTCCAACAGTCTCGACTCTAAAGTCTATGGTATCGTATCGTCTTCTATATTTCAGTGAACGATTCCATCAGTCTCGACTCTAAAGTCTATGGTATCGTATCGTCTTCTATATTTCAGTGAACGATTCCAACAGTCTCGACTCTATAGTCTATGGTATCGTATCGTCTTCTATATTTCAGTGAACGATTCCATCAGACTCGACTCTAACGTCTATGGTATCGTATCGTCTTCTATATTTCAGTGAATGATTCCATCAGACTCGACTCTAAAGTCTATGGTATCGTATCGTCTTCTATATTTCAGTGAACGATTCCAACAGTCTCGACTCTAAAGTCTATGGTATCGTAGAATCTATCCCCGTGGAGTTCCCACTGCCTAATGGTGATGGGTGCAAGGACAGTGGAATAACCTGCCCAGTGGTCAAAGGTCAAAGCTACAAGTATACGTCATCTTTTCCAGTTCTTGACACCTATCCTCAGGTAAGTTCTAAATAATACAGATTATTTATGTATATATCACATACCAAAGTTATTTCTATAATCCTCACATTCATATGTCTAATACTGTAAATACCTTTAAAGGCTGCCTGCTTATTTTAAATTTCGTTCTCCGTATCTCATTATTAATTTAATAAGAATCAGTTTTATAAAGTTTTAAAGTCAATGTGCTATACTGGAAATGTTCTATTATTTCAGGGGTATGACAATATCTTCTAATGTTAATACAAATTTCTTTGGATGTGTTCCATGTAAATCATGGGGCGCCAAACTAAGATACATTCCTTAGACGAATGTTAGACAGCTGTTTTGTTACGTCCTGTCAGGCTACCCCTTACCTTGTTTACGTCTTTTCCATTTAATTTAAGTTTAAATGTCAGCGTGAAAAAAATATAGTAGAAAGAAATAACTGGAATGGCACCATGGGGGGGTGGCTGTGAACGGCCTCTCTTTGACACACAACACTGTGCGAATAAAGAAAGTAAATTATCAACAGCTGGGTCTCATTAGGTTGTTGTAACGCTCAATGGTTTGTACTTTTAAACACAACTACAATGATTGGCTGACTGCTAGGTCATGACCTACACAACACCCACAATAATTAGGGCATGACCTAAACAACACTACAATGACTAGGGCATGACATACTCAATATTATCATTGTTGGCTTACTGCTAAACCTTGGCCTGCACATTACAGCTCGTTTAAAACACCTTACATTGCGTCATCAATCTACGGGTAAGACATGCTCTAGTATTTGCTTGTTGTAATCATTGAAGGCTTCCTTGTTTTTTGCATGAACTTTGACCTTTACGTTTACACCCCCCCCCCCAGATCTCACTTGTGGTCATGTGGAAGATACAAGCACAATTTGGAAATCTCATCTGCTTCACATTCCCGATGTCAATCACTCGCTCAGGCCAGACCAGTGTGGTTGGATGAGCAAACATCGTCACAGACACGGCTCATATATCTCAGAATTACTAATAAATACAAGTGTTTTTATTTTTACACTGACTTTCTGACGTTATTTCTTAGAAATGTTACTAATGAAACTGAAAAGGATAAATAAATGCTAGAGAATCTGAGATCATCTGTTCCGGTAGGTCCTAAAATGGCTCGGTAGTTAGATTTATTTACAGAAAGAGTATTCAGTACACATATTAAAGCTTATAAATCTAATTTACTATTCTCTTTGGACTTAAGATTACTTTTATTATAACGGTAAAAAAAAAACAACTTTTTTTTAAATGTGGGTATTGAAAATACATATTGTCAGTGGCGTAGCTAGTGGGGGGCGGTCCGCCCCGGGTGGCACTCATTCAAAGGGCGGCATTTGAGGGCATTTGAAAATTAAAGCCATTTCCAAAAACCACCACTTTTCTTTTGAAGGGGAAAAACGATAGTGAAACAAAAATAATATAAATTTTGAGTTTTAATTAAAAGATTCGTTTAATATTTGTTTTATTACATATTGGTTGTTTATAACTAACACAAAACCGTTAAAAATTTTAAATCGCTCAATTAAGGGTAGCAATTTGTAAAAGAAAACTGCACAAAAAACAACAACAGCTGGTCCGAAAATATATGTTGTATTAATATAGCCACGAGAGTTTTTGCGTGGAATTTCGACATGAGCAGAATGATGCGCTACCAAGTACCTACATGAAATGGTGCTTCAAATATTGTATTTAACTTGCAAGTAGTAAGTTATATTACTGTTTCAGTTTTCATTAAATTATTGTAAGGTAAGTTATTAAAAATTAAATTTCCTTTGTTTTTGTTGCATTAAAGTAACACATATAGCTGGTGTTTTTCATTAAAATATGGTTATTCATTTAAAATGAATGGTTATTCATTTCTCTGTTAATAAGCACCACAATAACATAAATAATTCAGAAAAAGACATACTTAAAAATTTCAAGCGTCTTGGAAAAATTGACATCTGAAGTAACTACTAAAACGATATCGGGTACTGGAATTTTACTCAGTTCATGCAATCTTTATCTTTTCTATGATATATCAATTTATGGAAACCATCTTCTTTAAATTAATGCAAACTATGCAAACCCGTTTCATGAAACAAAGATGTGTGCTAATGCAGAACGCTGTTACATAGACTTGGAGATATCGTTTGAATACCGAGTTAAAAGGAGAAAAATATGAGTGGGGAACATTCAGAAGACGTGGTTCTATCTTTAGAGCAAAAAGTACAACGAGAAATGTTTTTATCCATAAATGTAATTATAAAAGAAAATGAAAGAAAGCTGTGATAAGTAATAAGTCTTTGCGAGAAAATATTCGTGTATAATATCATCTAGCTTACTAAATGAAGAATTTGACCATCAATCATCTATCATCTTATGCGGCCCTTCTTATTACTGCTAACATAAAAAGAGCATACAATGGTAAAATGTTCCCAACCTTCGTTTCAATTACAATTATTTATTCGTGTTTATTAATTGATCTTCTTCTTCTTCGTTCTCAATATTGATTATTGAGTTTTGCGTGCCACGAGTTTTGCGCCAATTGGCCCGTGGTCTCCGACTTCAGCCTGCTGTATTTTCTGGATTTGCTTCCATAGCCTTTGGTCAGCCAAGACCATCTGCAAGGCAGCGGTTATTTTTTGGCAAGTGATGCAGCGTTCACATGCCGCGGCTAGGGGTTCCACGCATTTGGAGCTGGGTGGGACTCGGCATATTGGAGACCACCCCGGGCGGTAAAAGTTCTAGCTACGCCACTGTATATTGGCCACCTTGTTGTAATGAGTATCAGTTCCCCAATAGCATCAGCTTTTGGCATTTGAACTTTGATGCTCATTATAAATAAACTTCAGTAAACTGCTCCAGTTCATTGTATCCTAATGCAATGGTTGGTTCATATTTGACTGATATATGTACAATGTACATGTTTGATTGTGTTACAAGAGTATCCATTATTTGTTCATCAATAATTTCCCTATTCGGTTTTGAGGCTCTTTTGCAACAGTGACATGTCGAGACAAAAAAAAGGATGTCGAGGAAAGATGTCTGCTGAGTCTCTTTAGTGCAAAAGCAAATTTTTATTTGATTCTTTTATCTGTGGTTGGAATGCAGTACCTAGAGAATTACGAGTTGTTAGAATCATTACAGAGGCGGGTGTTGTTGAATCGCTAAAGAACAAATTGAAATATTATTTGTTAGTGTTGGCTTTAACAATTTAATTGAATGACATTTAATTGTTCTTTGAAGAGATATAAGACATAATATTTTATTTTTTTAAAGTATGTAAATTGACCTACGATAGCTCATTATCATCGGATCATTATGAAAGGCCCGGATATGTACATCTTTATTCTTCCATAAAACGATGATGGATCCATGACAATGATATTTGAATTCGAGAGAAGAAAAGAAAAAAATTAACATACATACATTGAAATATAGTGTATATCATTGATTATCATCAATTACTTCTAATGCTATTTATAAAAAAAGACTTTTAAATTTATGTAAAGATCATAAACTTGATAATTCAATACAAGTATAAAAGGATAGCATTAATAATTGGTATATATATATATA
>MUZC01002091.1:688869-708354 GCA_002072015.1 Radix auricularia | reverse complement strand
AAAAAAAGGTTGGCGCCGTAGGCGCCCAAAAAAAGGGGGCGCCGCAGGCGCCACGGCGCCTGGCACAATCTAGTGAAATATAAACAGTGCTGCCAGCGCTAGGTTTTTTTTATTCCAAAAATAGCCACAATCAAGGTTATTTAGATAGATTTATATATTAGTAAAAATGTTATGCAAAGGTATCAAAATAATTAAATATAAGTAATTAACATCTTATCTCAGTTAGAGTTGCGATATCCTGCAGTCAGTATTGCGAACTCCTGGGTAATTACCCGGATTGGTTTCGATTAATTATATTTTAACAAGAAAAGATAGATCCCGTTAAGGGCCGTCACGCTATTTAATATTTTGACTATTTTTACCACCCCCCTGTGAAAAAAAGTCACTTATATCGGACACCCTCACCATTAAAAAACGTCACACTTTCCGAATAAAAACTATTTTTTGTTTGTTAACAAAACAATTAAAATATTATATAAAACACCGTGACCTCACACATGGCTGACACATCCCTGTCACAATTTCTTAAACCCCCTCCACTCTTCTGGATCATGACGCACTTTATGGACGGCCTTTAAGTCGGGATTCATTATTTCGCGAAATCGGTTAAGTCACGTAAATTCCTTGGTTAACAAAACTTTATGACGTAACACCACGAATTCGTTCTGCTAAGCAATAAATAAGGAAGAAAAATCTTTTTTTTACGCATGCACGTCTAAATAAATAATAATTTTTAAAAACCCGTAAAAAACAATTCTTTGACTATAAAGCCTAATATACGAGACATAACTATAAAGATGTCATTATAATACGCAGTGCAAAACAATCCGAAAATACAAAATGCTAGTTAGATTTCTATGTCTCGTAAAACTTGTATAAGATAACTAGATTGTGCCGGGGCGCCGTGGCACCTGCGGCGCCCCCCTTTTTTTAGGGCGCCTACGGCGCTAACCTTTTTCAAAAGCCCAACTAAACTAAACACATATTCTTTGGGCCTGAGAATTACTCTCTTAAGGCCTTGGCTATTACTTGGGCAATCTGCTCCATCTGTTGGGCAGTGCCATACAACATTGTCTGAACGTAGGACTCCCCTGCCCCCCTAACCTCCCCGGCAATGTCAAGCACGGGACATGACGTCAACAAGTGTGTGATCGTCTCAGAGGCTTGGCTGCAATGGCGGCAGTTGAAGTCCCTGTTGTGATCTAGCCTGTTAAAGTACGATTTGGTTGGACAATGCTCGGTGCGCATTTGGGTCACCAAACTCTGGTCCCTTCGTTGTAGACCCCACCACTGGTCTGATCTGCTAGGCCTGGGCATGTTAGCGAACACCCCTCTGGCTGTAGCTCCATCTTCCCACTCCTGGTACCATTTTTCCCTAAAGTGGTCCTTAAGCCAGGTCTTTGCCCAAGGTATGTGACTGGGACATCTGGTTGGGGTTGGGCTGCTCCAGCTTTTGCCAGCGAGTCTGCTATCTCATTGCCTTCTACATTCACGTGGCTAGGGATCCATTGAACTGTGACCTTGCCACCAAGTCTCTCGAGTCTGCCCACATCTTCCAAAATGGAGTCGACTAGGTGGGTGCTACGTTTCTCAGATAGCAGGACTTCGAGCGCTGATCTCGAGTCACAAAACAAGACCGTGTCGAGATCTACTAGTCCCGACCCTTGCAGTGTTAAGTGCACACTTTCCAGGGCCCTGTGTATAGCTTGAAGCTCCGCATCGTAGTTCGATGCTGTGGTCCCACAGGGTCCTGAAAGTTCCTCTTTTGGTGGCCCTCCTAATGGGTATAGGATGAGCGCACCATATCCTGCAGTTCCTTCACTCCGGCAAGCCCAACTAACTTGTCCTTTTTTGATAAATACGAAATATTAAACTTTCAGAAATGTACGCAAAGTATTTAATAATAGGGGTTGTATATTGCGCACCGATGCACACCAAACAATGACGTCATTTTAAATATTTTTACAGCGCTAATCACCACACGATTTTTCAAGTAACTGCTGTAGACTGTTGTACATCGTTCCTCAGCGTTCCACATCCAGTGAGTGAGTGACCTGGGCTTTTATATTATTTACTAGACTAGATTGTGCAGGTGCGCCTGCGGTGCCCACTTTTTTTAGGGCGCCTACGGCGCCAACCTTTTCCAAAAGCCCAACTAACTTGTCATTTTTTGATAAATACGAAATATTAAACTTTCTGAAATGTACGCAAAGTATTTAATAACTTAAGGTTTTAGGGCGCCTTTGGCGCCCACTTTTTTTTTGTTTTTTGTTGTTGTTTTGTTTGTCAAAAGCCCAAATAACTCATCCTTGTTTCATGAATACGAAATATTAAACTTCATGAAATGTATACAAAATATTTTCTTATATTATAAATGTTGATTTTTGGCGCTTCATCACCTGCCTCAGCGGCGCGTGCAGCTTCTCGCACTTCGACTTCTCTAATCTAAAGTACACAAAATGTTGTCTATGTTGTATACATCAACACACATGCTGACGTCACAGGTGCGTGTGTTGTTTCGGTAATTGGCGTTCTATTTTATTTATAAATCATTTTGCGCACCGATGCACACCAAACAATGTCGTCATATTAAATATTTTTACAGCGCTAATCACCACACGATTTTTCAACTGCTATAGACTGTTGTACATCGTTCCTCAGCGTTCCACATCCAGTGAGTGACTTGGACTATTATATTATTTATTGTGCCGGTGCGCCTGCGGCGCCCACTTTTTTTAGGGCGCCGGAGCGGCGCCAACCCTTTTCAAAAGCCCAACTAACTTGTCCTTTTTTTATAAATACGAAGTATTAAACTTTCTGAAATGTACGCAAAGTATTTACTAATAGGCCTTGTATTTTGCGCACCGATGCACATCAAACAATGACGTCATTTTAAATATTTTTTACAGCGCTAATCACCACACGATTTTTCAACTAACTGCTGTAGACTGTTGTACATTGTTCCTCAGCGTTCCACATCCAGTGAGTGAGTGACCTGGGGTTTTATATTATTTATGCGCACCGATCGTGAATATACTTTTAAAAAGTATTGTCAATATAATGCGCACCTTATTGCGCGACAGGAAAGGGTGTTGAGCATAATACGCACCACGACACTCCATAGACAAAAAATACATGATACATAGAGATTTTTAAAAAAGTTAATGTAACAATTCAATTACAGTAAATTCGATTGATCTGAAATTTTGCTACATCATTTTTATCAACGGCACAAGTCTGCTGCAAAGCTTCAGCTCACTGCTTCCGAGGAAGTGGGTTAAAAAACTTAAAATCGATCCAAAGTTTTTTTCGGCAAGCGGGCTAGGGGCACTAGGGCTCAAATAGACACAAATTCCTATAAAGTATTTAAAAATACAATGGAAAAGTATGTAAGTAAAACAAAACAAAATTATTTAATAGTTTTTTTTTTTAATTTTGGTCAACATTGTAATTTATTTGGAGTAGGAGTTATTAAATAATTACATTAAAATTGTATCCATAGGCGTATACAGGTGGTGCAAGGGGGCATTTGCCCCCCACCCTACATTTGAGAAAAATGTCATAAAATTTGTTACAATAAAACTAAACTAAATTCCCTGCCAGTTAATTACATTGAAGACAGTTTACACATATCAAACATTTAAAAGAATTATATCTGCAAGTATAACTGATTACATTACTAATTGTTGTAAATAAAATTTCTGTCACTTTTTTTTCAAAAATACGCCAGCATTTATATATTATTATGTGTCCATGTAGTTTCACATAGCAAAGGAACATTTTGATTTAGTTTTTTAGCTTCTGACTTTCTCGAAAAACATTGTGTTTCGTATAGCATTCACATTATTTAAATCGTTCACGACAAGATTAAGTTTATGTAACTGCAATGTACAAATGCTTCTTTTGGGTATTTTTTCTAATTATTCCTTGGATTCCTCCTTCTTTACCTGCCATTTCAAAACAACCGCATTATCCTTAAAACTAACAAGCTTTGTCATTCCGAATTCTAATGAATTTGTATTGATGGTGTCGGCTAAACATTCAGGTGTTTTATAGACAATTGGAATATATCCCAGGAATTCTTCCTTTGACCATCATTTTCCCATTTTGTTCTTTGACAAATCTAACATTAAGCTACATCAACTCAAAATGTCATTTGTCTCATCGGCAAGTATAGAAAATGCAACTGAATTATTTCCTTCACGAACAATGTCTTCACGCTAGAGAGACCCACAAATTTCGATAAATTATAGTGATTTTCATGGTTGCCGGCAGATACTTGGCACTACAAGAAACATATGAGAACTTCATCTCCAGATTGCACGAAACTCTAACAGGTCATAAATTACGAGAATTTAATTCTCCACGAAGTCTAAATCCTGCATGCCGCAAAATAGGATTGTAGAAATGATGAGACGCAGTTTGTTGCGATTTTCTTGAATTTGTCTTCTAAATGATGAGTCCAAATGCCAATCTATAGAAACTGTTTTGGCTTTCAATAATGTGACAAAATTGCTTATGATAGCCTTTGTGTCATGTGCTTTGCATGTGACTGCGTTTTTTTTGTTTTGTTTTTTAAATTTTTTTTTAAATAGTCCCATAACCGAGGTCGTAGAACATTCTCGAGCTTAATAGACACTGGCGGCGCCCATCCCTCTCCAGGTCAGCGTTAGTCATTTCTCAATATTTTTATAGTGGCTATTCGTGGGCTCGATCCCACGCCCCTCAGCTTGTGAGGCGAGCGCACTATTGACTTCGCTACCCTTTATATTTTTTGCATGGTTTGATGCCAAATGCCAAATGAACTCCTCGAATTACTTTTTGCGGAATCAACCCACAATATTAACAAAAGACACCTTTAAACATTTGCGATTATAAAACCCATACGACAGCTCCAGGAAAAATGCAGAGAGCAGCAGATGCCACTATACATTGCCTTTGTGGACCTTGCAAAAGCCTTCGACTTTGTCAGTCGCAACGGGCTATTCCAAATACTGGCAAAAATCGGCTGTCCCCCTCACCTACTTGCCATCATCAGACAGTTCCATGAAAATATGCTTGGCACAGTGCAGTTTGATGGAGCTAAGTCAGAGGCCTTCCCTGTCAGCAGCGGAGTTAAACAAGGTTGTGTACTCGCACCAACACTCTTCGCAATATTCTTCTCTGTACTTCTTCGGTACGCATTCAAGGATAGCAGTGAGGGAATCTGGTTATATACCAGAGCTGATGGAGGACTTTTCAACACTGCCCGCCTCCGAGCCAAGACCAAAACGACGGATGTCCTAATTCGTGAGCTACTATTTGCGGATGATGCGGCACTAACAGCACATACAGAATCTGGTTTGCAACAACTTGTGTCAAGCTTCTCCAATGCCTGCAAAGAATTTGGTCTGCAAATCAGCTTGAAAAAAGACAACCATCATGGCCCAAGACACTCGACCTCCTCCTACCATAAATATCGATAATGAAAACTTGGAGGTAGTGGACAGCTTCACCTACTTGGGATCCAAGGTCTCCAATACACTGTCCATTGAAGAAGAAATAAACAGCAGAATTGGCAAGGCAGCTGCAACTATGGCTAAACTAAATAAGCGGGTCTGGCAAAACACCAAGATAACGGAGAAAACCAAACTGTGCGTCTATCGAGCCTGTGTCATCAGTACACTATTATATGGGAGCGAGACATGGACCACATATACATCACAAGAGCGCAAGCTTAACAGCTTCCATTTGAGATGCCTGCGTCGCATCCTTGGTATTAAATGGCAAGACAAAGTGCCTAATAGTGAGGTCCTAACGCGTGCCAATACCCAAAGCATGTTCTCAATTCTTAGTGAAAGACGCCTGCGGTGGCTAGGACATGTCAAAAGAATGAGCCCCGGCCGCATCCCGAAGGACCTCCTATATGTGAACTTGTTTCAGGAAAGAGGAAAACAGGTCGCACACGCTTGCGATTTAAAGATGTCTGTCAAAGGGACATGAAAGCAGCCAAAATACATACAAGTGACTGGGAGTGTAAGGCAGAAGACCGATCTACGTGGCGCACAGTTGTCAAAGAGGGTGTCATAGTAGCCGAGAAGCAAAGAATGGAGGAGGTTGCAGACAGAAGAGCTAGGAGAAAGGCCAAAACATTTGGAAGCACAGAACTCGTGTGTAAAAACTGTGGTAAAGACTGTCACTCAAGAATAGGACTGCACAGCCACTCGAGAAAATGCAACCCAACCCAACGGTGATGCACCATCGTCTCGCGAGACGGAAGGATGCCGATTATAAAACCCACGGTCAATACTTTGATAAACATTCATAGCTAAAAACTAAAAATTATGTTTCCCTCGCTTTTAGCTCTTAATTAACTCATATTTTACGGGTCCAACAATCAGGAATCAGCTACAATTTCAACTCATTTGAAAGGTCGTGTGTCCAGCCATTCCTTCCAATATCCAATTTAGAAAATGTAGAAGTCAGCGACAATGAAATTAGTAACAGTAGCCTCAGCTGTGTCTGGCCGTTGACTTGTACTGATGTCCTCAATTGCAATGATAAATCAGATGCTGTAGACGCCCCAAAATCTTCTAATAACGGCATTTCGGAATCCCGCGATTGCACTACTTTTCTGTAAATAATGTTCTATTCATGTTTGGCAATCCTGCAGTTTCTATACGTTTATTGTTATTTAAATATGTATTTAGTGTAAGTGGAACTCTGGCTTAGAGTAACGTGTTTTGACGTGACGTCACAATTCTTAAACTCCCCCTTCGTCACAAAGTTGGGGAACCCCCTTCCCAAAGGCGCGTGACGTTATTTTCGGACCGTCCCTTAAAGTAAAAAAGCGTGATTTGTTTTGCCTACCCCCTTTCTGGAAAAATTCCTAGCGACGCCCATGACGACAAAAAATATAAGTGAAGAGTTCTCCGGGATAAAAGTAAAAGTTCAAAAAAATGGAAGGGGAATCACTCAGAAAAATTAAAAACTAATCAATTAGTAGTAAAAAAATATATATATTATTTCGCATTGTAGCAAATGGCACATTGTGTAATATAAGGTTAACATTTTCAAACACCCTTATTTTTCACAACGCGAATTGGGCAGAAGCTTTAGACCACTGAAACAGTGAGGTTGATTCGTGTTATAATGATGTATGGCGAGTTTTAGCCGGTACTAAAATATTTCTATTTACAGTAACAAGGGAGCGCACCGTCCCGCCGTCAGGTCTTATGTATGTAAACAAAACCTTAAATCGATATTGACATGTGAAGTCTACCTATCTATGAAAATTTCTTTGAGATTATTAAATGATATTACTATAGACTTAAAAGAAATCTCTAAAATGACAGAGAAAAATATTAGCAATTCTTCAATCTAGTGTTTCTTTTTCATAATGGTGTTAATGAATTTTAAAATTGTGAGTGGACAGTTGATAGTTTTAGCGGAGCCGGCGGAGGTGTGCCGTGTCAGTGTCAGGCGTGTCAATCAGGACTCAATTTCTCATAGTTTCCTGGTGTAGGCAGTGCTAGAAAAATACCCTAGGTTAGGATGTCATGGTCCTCATGATGATGACAATGAGTCGAAGGGAGGGTTATCTTGACTTTGGGAGCTGCTCAAAATGGGCTACTTCAACACGCGCAATAAATAATAATATCCCAATCTCTGACCTAATTACTTTTACTTTTACTTTTAATTAGGCTAATAATTTAAGTTTAAGGAAATATAAATATTTTTCTGATTATGAAATTTTTGAGTCGAAATAAGTATGGACATTTTTTCAGAGGGTAAATGAAATTGACTACAACTACTACTAGTAGTCATAATTAACAAATTACATGACATGATTCATTATTATTATATTAATAATAATTTAACCCTTATACTTATACTTATGGCATAACTTATGGTACAGCACGAAGCCTTAGCCTTATGCCTAGCTGTAAATTGTAAATAAGAGAAGAAAAAAAAAACAGAAAATGGCTTTAAGGTCTCTACTGTCCAGATTTATCAAAGTGACGACCTTCAGGCTTATGTTATTAATGGGCATAGTGTACGTGTTTCTTATTTGGCTTAGCTACAAACATCTGGAAGGAAATATGCAAAAAAATGGTCAAGTCTTTCGCCCAAAAATTAAACAGGTCAACTCAAGATTAATTTTTAGGCTATTTTAAGCAAATTGTACTTTTTAATTGTACTTTTTAATTTAATAATTGTAAATGACTTAATTTCTCCTAACAGAAATATATACATTCCTATGCCTATGGCCATGGCCTAATTTTGAAAATTAAGACACAAAAAATAGTATTCAAAATTCTTCATACTCAAACTGTTTAAAATAAATTAATAAAGTTTATAGAAGTATAACTTGACTTAAACTAGTTTTTTCTTAATTTATTTACCTTAATCAGAATTAATTTTATTATTTTATTCGATATTTAAACAGTTTAAAATTTTAAATATGGTGGCGTAGCGCTAATTGCTAGAAGTTAACATGAAATGGTCATAGAAAATTAGTTTATTAACTTTATATCTTTATAATTTCAAATTATTAATTTCTATAATTTGGTTACATTTGTTAAATTTTTAAACAATTTTTAAGTATAGTAATCTTGATAGCTATGGAATTCCAAAATTGTATTTTTAAGGTATATTTAGATGTTAGACTATTTGCATGGACGCTATTTGAGGCAAATAGTTTTGAAAACCCTACATCGGCCAGGGCCAATGTCCGGAGCGCTTTCCGGCTGGTCCCTATAAGGATCTTTAAAATCTCATTTATTTGTTACAAATTTATGAAAATTAAGTAATTTTAATATATATTTTTTCTAGTGCTGCGGAAATTAACGATTAATTTCTTGATAGATCGTTAAAAATTTAATTTATAAAGTAATTTTAATAGATAAAAATTCAATTAAAATTTAATAACATATTTATAATATTTTTTAAAAATTTATTTAAAAAAACAATTGACAAATAATATAATAGCCCAGATCACAGGATCTGTATCGCTGAGGTATGTACATAGTACAACAGTCCATAGCTGTTAAAATATTTTTTCTGTCGATGAGACAGGGGAAATAACTCAATAAACACAAAATGTCAATTAACTGTTTTTGTTACTTCCCTTGAGATGTTTGGCTTTTATCGAAAGTAACAATAATATATAAAATTAATCGTTTCTTTTTCAAAAGTTAACGATTAGATTTAAATTAATTGTTACCAGCCCTAATTTATTCTTGTAATAACTTATTTAAACATTATTTCAAACTGAATTTTTCTAGGATGGAAGTATTCAGATATATGCCAAAGAATGTAACAAACTCCACAACACCCGGCACAATAGATTTTCAAAGATTTTTAGTCCAGTGCAAGTTAAATCACTGGAGCCAGGAGTTTGTCATGTGGCTGCTTCACCTCTCTTGCCAGACATTCAAGTGTGTGCTAAAAATATCGCTTGTTCAATAGCTGTAATATAATTTTAATAAAAACATGACAGGAAATAATTCAAGTTTCATGCTTTTTACGAAGTATTTTTTAAAGTTTTAACTAATGTCTACTAAGTATTTTTGGGGTATTTTTTCATCTTTGTTAAATTAAAATCACATTAAACAAACAAAATGTATTGAACACATACCACAGTCATTTAACGCCATTCTTATTTTGTTATTTGAGCAGATGGAGGAAGCATGGAATAATATAGGTGTAGGATACCCCCAGTTTGTGTACACAATAAGTGGTTGGATTCAAGTCATCGACGTCCCTAATTATGATGCCAAACCATTGAAAGTCATAATAGTACCACATTCACATCAGGATCCTGGTTAGTGATCATCTTATTTTATTTTTTAAATTACCAGGATAACATTCAAACTTAAAAGTTGAAATCTTAAAAGTCTTTAATTAATTACATTGATTGGCAGTACTTTCATCTCAGCTTCATTTCTTCTCTTGCAGGCTGGCGTGAAACATTTGACAGTTACTTCAATAGTTACACCAGGAGCACACTTGATTATATTGTCAAATTTTTAGGAGAAAATCCAACTTGGAAATTTATTTGGTCTGAAGTATCCTATTTAGAGAAGTGGTTTAACTTGCCAGGGAGTAAAGTTGACCAATTTAAAAGGTTATCTTGAAAACTAAAGTTAATTGTTGCTTTTCTTTTTAAGTTTGGTTCAGTATTCAGTAGCACTTAGCAGATTCAACTTCAATTACTATTGCTTACCTTCAGCATTTAACTTTCCCTTCATTTTTTTCTAGATGAGGCTTGGTATGAGTTAAATATCAGTTGGCTGAGTGTTATGTAAATGCTTCTTTAACTTTATCTTAACTTGCATTATTATCAAATGATTAATTATTACCAATCCCAGTCGTATTATTTTTATTAGAAAATAAGGAAAGGATTTCAAAAACCACCTCTTACAATTTTATCAAAATAAATTTTACAGTTTTTAAAGAAATTACAATTTCCATCTGATTGTTCAAAGTTCTGCTAGAGACCGTAAAACGCCTTAAGTTTAAACCTTGCTGTCTCTTGTATTTAAGATTGATAGAAAATGGTCAGCTGGAAGTGGTCAGTGGCGGATGGGTGATGTCTGATGAAGCTGTTAGTCATTACACATCAATGCTTGACCAGATGATTGAAGGACATTTATGGCTTCATCAAAATTTGGGTCAGTGGTCATATTTCTTTTCTCTTTTATTAACATTTTTTAAAATACTGTATATACTCATTCTATAGCCGACCCCCTTCTTTTGGAAGACAAATAGTAAAGAAATGTGTAACCTGCTCGTAAGCCAACCCCAAAAAAGTATAGGACAGCGTGAACAAAATGGTATACATTATATTTTAAACTGCATGCTAAATCAGTCATTATGAATGTTTACTATTGTTTAGTTTGAAGTACAAAGAGATTTAAATAACAGAGGAAATGGATGTCTTTTTTTTATAGCATTCGCTATAGGGATTTTTATTGTATCAAAATGAAAAGATAATGTTTTGTATATTTCATTTTAATAAGGTCATTCAATAACAACAGAAATGTTTCATCAATATAGTTTGTAAATTTAAAAAATGCAAGAATAATTTTTTGTGTTATAAAAAATTTACTTTAAAGTTAAATTCCTTCAAAGTCTGACTCATCTGATTCTCCAAACTCTTCCTCCTCCATTCAGGCTTCACTAACCTCGTACATGTTGTCTTTGTGCTCTTTGTTAGGCAAGAGTTACCAGTTATTTTTGTAAACAGTTGTGAAAGCACGTACATTAAAACTCGTTGAAGCACAAAAGTTTGACACACACAAAAATGAACTCCTGGTAATGCTAAAATAAGGAAGAATTGAAATTATGGTTAGACATGACCAGCCCTATTCTTTGGAACAATTGATCGGTTAACTTTTAACAACTTTAATAAGTAACCACAGTGAATTCTAATGATTCTCAAAGAATGCACACTCAATCTCAAAGAATGCACACTCAATCTCAAAGAATGCACACTCAATCTCAAAGAATGCACACTCAATCTCAAAGAATGCACATTCAATCTCAAAGAATGCACACTCAATATTGCTAATAATAAATTTGCTTTATTAATGACAATCAAACTGTTTTCTGTCCTCTGCAATATAACTCAAAATTCTCTTCAAATTTAACACTGCTGTGATCATATGTTGTTTCAATCCTACCAGCACTCTTATGTTTCATTTCTTAATCATTTATTCTTAGGTATCACGCCCAACATATCCTGGTCAGTTGACCCTTTTGGCCACTCCCCTACAATGACCTACATTTTGAAGGGAGCGCACATCAACCATATGGTCATCCAGCGAGTCCATTTTGCCATCAAACGACATTTTGCCAAACTGAGAAATCTTGAATTTTATTGGAGACAGGCCTGGGGTATTTTTTTTAGAGCTGCTGAGTGCTTGAGTATAAGATTATATCAAGTGTGGTACCATAGGATTAGATCAAGTGTTGTACCATAGGATTAGATCAAGTGTTGTTGTACCATAGGATTAGATCAAGTGTTGTACCATAGGATTAGATCAAGTGTGGTACCATAGGATTAGATCAAGTGTTGTACCATAGGATTAGATCAAGTGTTTTACCATAGGATTATATCAAGTATTGTACCATAGGATTATATCAAGTGTGGTACCATAGGATTATATCAAGTGTTTTACCATAGGATTATATCAAGTATTGTACCATAAGATTATATCAAGTGTGGTACCATAGGATTATATCAAGTGTTTTACCATAGGATTATATCAAGTATTGTACCATAGGATTAGATCAAGTGTTGTACCATAGGATTATATCAAGTGTTTTACCATAGGATTATATCAAGTATTGTACCATAGGATTATATCAAGTGTGGTACCATAGGATTAGTTTAAGAATCTTCATTGTTCAAATGTGTGAACCTCAGTTAATATTTTATGTAAAACTAATGTTGATAAATAACCATTTGAATTTAAGCTAATATTAATTAAAATTAATTTTAATGTTTTCAGTCCATCAGAAGCACACCGACTTATAGTTGACTTTATTAAGTTTAGTAATTGATAACAGACTGAAGCAGCTCTATTTTAAAGATAATTATTAATAGATACATTTTGAAACATTTATTTCCTCATGTTTCAAAGCTCTATTTTATACAATTTAAAAGTTCACTCTTTAAGATTATGAGTTTAAAATATTTTTCTTCAATTCAATGTGAATAATTGTAAAACTTTAATTTTTAATTTTCCAGATTCGGATGGAACAACTGGCGTCTTTTGTCACATGATGCCATTCCTGTTGTACTCCATTTTATACTCATGTGGCCCTGACCCTCACGTCTGCTGCCAGTTTGACTTTCACTCTGATAAATGTTTCAGAGGCCAACAAACTGTCCCCAAAATAACAGTAGATGACACCAATATAAAAACACTGTAAGTTAATGTAGGCAAACTGTCCCCAAAATAACAGTAGATGACACCAATATAAAAACACTGTAAGTTAATGTAGGCAACTTTTTCTAGACTTAGTTTAAGTACAGTATTGTCTTCTGGGGGAAACTATAGGATATTTTATGAGGATATTTAGTCTGTAGGACACATTGTATGCAATATTTACATTCTTGACTCATATGGATTAGTTATGTATACAATAGTTACATACTTTCCTCATATGGATTAGTTTGACCGTTTTGAGTTTAAAACTATTTTTACCTGTAGTTTAGTACTATTATTTTAGGAATAAAGTATAGCGAAATCACATATTTGAAAAAAAAAAGTAAAAACTTCCAAAAAACACTAGCGAGGGAAACAGCCACCAGTTCGGAAGTCAAAAACATCCTTTTTCGCACACTGAAGAGTTTTTATTTTCTGTAATTTTGTTTCTAAAGAAAGTTCTATCGAGTCGCGCATCATTGCGCTTTGGTAAAAAAACGGTAAATCGCGGATTATCGCATTTTGGCACGTTAAGAGTTAAAGGAACTTTTCACAGTGTCAAGTATTTGTCCAGTGTCAAGTGTTTGTCCAGTGTCAAGTGTTTGTCCAGTGTCAAGTGTTTGTCCAGTGTCAAGTGTTTGTCCAGTGTCAAGTATTTGTCCAGTGTTAAAATTGTTTGAAATTTTTCCTTTCAGGGCATGGGCTCTCTGGGAACAGTTCCAGAAAAAGGCGACACTGTACCGCACAGATACATTGCTTGTGCCGCACGGGGACGACTTTCGTTACGGCACGGAGAGTGAATGGTCTGAGCAGTTTGATAACTTGGGGAAGCTGATTCAGTTCATGAACAAAGAAAAGGACATGAATGTTCAGGTGTGTACTTTAAGGATTTTTGTCATGTTTAAAAAACAATTTCGGAGAAATATGGCAGCTGTTCTTCTGGATCATTGATGGTAGTGAGTGAAAGATGTGATGGTAGTGAGTGAAAGATGTGATGGTAGTGAGTGAAAGATGTGATGGTAGTGAGTGAAATATGTGATGGTGGTGAGTGAAAGATGTGATGGTAGTGAGTGAAAGATGTGATGGTAGTGAGTGAAAGATGTGATGTAGTGGGTGAAAGATGTGATGTAGTGGGTGAAAGAGGTGATGGTAGTGAGTGAAAGATGTGATGATAGTAGTGAGTGAAAGATGTGATGGTAGTAGGTGAAAGATGTGATGGTAGTGGGTGAAAGATGTGATGGTACATGGACATTACTGATGGTAGTGAGTGAAAGATGTGATGGTACATGGACATCAGTGATGGTAGTAGGTGAAAGATGTGATGGTACATGGACATTACTGATGGTAGTGAGTGAAAGATGTGATGGTAGTGGGTGAAAGATGTGATGGTAGTGAGTGAAAGATGTGATGGTAGTGGGTGAAAGATGTGATGGTAGTGAGTGAAAGATGTGATGGTACATGGACATCACTGATGGTAGTGGGTGAAAGATGTGATGGTACATGGACATCACTGATGGTAGTGAGTGAAAGATGTGATGGTACATGGACATCACTGATGGTAGTGGGTGAAAGATGTGATGGTAGTGGGTAAAAGATGTGATGGTACATGGACATCTCTGATGGTAGTGGGTGAAAGATGTGATGGTAGTGAGTGAAAGATGTGATGGTACATGGACATCTCTGATGATAGTGAGTGAAACACATTGAAATCAGTAATGTCGTGTTTGTTTTTTAGCGCATTTTCGAGATGTCGAAATCGCTATTGCACCCGTTTTGTCCGTCCGTCCGTCATCACCCTTGATCACAGCATCCATAAGTCCTAGACCCATGATGTTTATATGTTTTTTGTATGCCCTGACCTGCCATTTGTGCATCAACACTCAGTTACTCGATCCGTTTAAAAACCCAGTTAAAACTACCAAAAAACTTTGCGAATCGAGAGGTAACACTAGCGCAGGGAACGGCCGCCATTGCCGGAAGTCGAATGCATAATTCTTCAAGCATTGAAGAGTGGTGCGAAAGGGTGCAAAAGAATTAGTTGTTTTTTTTTAGTTGACGTCATTAGAATATGTCTAAAAGTTTAGAGAGTTTTACGTCATCATTTGTGGTGACTTGTAGTTGGATTAAAGAGAAAATAATTTTTTTTTTTAAAATGTAAAGAAATGACTTTTAAATAAAAAAATGTCAGGTATATTCATTACACAAGAAAATTCATAAAAATATGTCTAAAATCTAAACACAATTACTGATAACTACATAATTCTGATATCTAACATAAGTACTGATATATAATACGAAAATGCGCTAACACGTCCTGAATTCCAATAGGTACCAGGCTTAACATGATTTTTTTCTTTCCTAAACTCGTGGTAAAAAAGTTTCCATTATCAAAACATTTTTGAGTCTGTTAGAAAATACTTCTAAACTTATCCATCATAAGTGTGATAGAAGATACTTCTAAACTTATTAATCATAAGTTTGAAGAAGATACTTCTAAACTTATCCATCAGAAGTGTGTTTGAAGATACTTCTAAACTTATCCATCAGAAGTGTGTTTGAAGATACTTCTTAACTTATCCATCAGAAGTGTGTTTGAAGATACTTCTAAACTTATCCATCAGAAGTGTGATAGAAGATACTTCAAAACTTATCCATCATAAGTGTTATAGAAGATACTTCTAAACTTATCCATCAGAAGTGGGTTTGAAGATACTTCTAAACTTATCCATCAGAAGTGTGTTTGAAGATACTTCTAAACTTATCCATTAGAAGTGTGTTTGAAGATACTTCTTAACTTATCCATCAGAAGGGTCACGTAATTTTAAATCAGTTACATATGCTAGACAAAGTTACGTATTTAATATTATTTTTACTGACAACTGAGCTAACATGCTGTGGAATATCACAACAAAGTGAAATTTGTTTCAAGCAATGAATGTAACTAAAACCACTCCAATAAACTGAAACTGGAAATAATTTCTGTTAGAATGTATGAAATTATATCATTTCTGTATTTCTCATATTAAGAGTTTTTGTCCTTTTGTTCCTCTCATCAGGGCTGCAAGTATTTACCAGCTTTATCTCTCCCATTACATTAACAGCCCGACCACTTTGGCAACAATTTTCTTCTTTTAGATCAAGTTTGGCACCATCACTGATTACTTCAATGCCATGGAGACAAACAGACAAGTTCTGAAGACAAGCGTCCCATCATTAACAGGGGATTTCCTGCCATACAATGATCGAGATGACCAGTACTGGACAGGATTCTACTCGGTTAGGCCACTTCTCAAACATATGGACAGAGTCTTGCATGCCAAGCTCAGGTGAGGGAACTAGCTAATCTCAGGTCAGGTAACTAGTCAATCTCAGGTGAGGTAACTAGCTAATCTCAGGTGAGGTAACTAGCTAATCTCAGGTGAGGTAACTAGCTAATCTCAGGTGAGGAAACTAGCTTATCTCAGGTGAGGTAACTAGCCAATCTCAGGTGAGGTAACTAGCTAATCTCAGGTGAGGAAACTAGCTAATCTCAGGTGAGGTAACTAGCCAATCTCAGGTGAGGTAACTAGCTAATCTCAGGTGAGGTAACTAGCTAATCTCAGGTGAGGTAACTAGCTAATCTCAAATGAGGTAACTAGCTAATCTCAAATGAGGTAACTAGCTAATCTCAAATGAGGTAACTAGCTAATCTTAAATGAGGTAACTAGCTAATCTCAAATGAGGTAACTAGCTAATCTCAAATGAGGTAACTAGCTAATCTCAAATGAGGAAACTAGCTAATCTCAGGTGAGGTAACTAGCTAATCTTAAATGAGGTAACTGAAATTTTTACCATGATATAAATAAAGAACAAAGAATATTTTATCTGTAGACAGAAGATGTCAATAAAGCCAGCAGTAATGTTTATATTTCAGACTGGCAGAAATCTTGTTCACTGTGTCCAGTGCCCTTAGCTCAGTGTCTGACCAGTCCTTTTACTCACAAAATGAACAAGTTCTTGTTGAAGCTCGCAGAGCTATTGGTTTATTTCAACACCACGACGCCATCGCGGGGACCAGTAAAAAAGTTGTCATGGCTGATTATGGAATTCGGTGAGTTCTTTTTTTTTTTAAAAATCCCAAGATAGATCAGTTTCAGCTTTCTTGTCCATTATAATTTTCACACAAATTCAATTGGTTCAATCTTTACTCAGTTTGAAACAGGCCTTAGATAAAGTGGACTCACTGCTAGCGTTACTCATGTTCAATAGTCTGCTTCCCAAGACTGAAAGAGCTCAGACCCTGCCACCAAACAAAATATTTTTTACAGAGGAGTGGAGCTCTTCCACTGCTCCACCATCTTTGAGGACTTTGAGTCTGAATGGAAAATGGTGAGAAATTTTTATCAACTATGCTCTACTTTCTTTTAGATAAATATAATTTAAGATTTATTGACAATAACACAACACACTAAAAACATACCAAGGTCTAATAAAAATACAAGACTAGACATAAACCATAGATAAGCATGTGTGCAATAATATTCTATATAGAAGGAGCATCTGTAATGTGTAAGATAAGAAAAGAAAATAAACTCAATTATTTTTATTCCATTGAAATTTTAATATAAGCCATTTTGCACAGTAATTTTAAAAGAAACAATTTCCTTTTTCATTTAAATTTTCTCATTTGCATGTTGTTGTTTTTTATTTCTAAAGAACCTTATAAATTGTTTGAATAAAATACTTTATAAAAACAAATAATGTGGCAGTGTCATGTTTTAAAAGATTATTTAAAGCACACATTTTTATAATGTTGTTTATTGTTCTTTCAGCCAACTATAATTTGTGGACATTTTCATATTTTTCTCCTGTCATATTTTTATTCTGCTCACAAGGATTGTCGTGGTGCTGAATCCACAAACCATTTCCTGGAGCTCACCTGTAACAATCAGAACAACTGGGCCTTACGGTGTCAAAACAAATTCTGGAGCTCTTGTCACCAGCCAGATTAATCCAGTTCTTGGTCCGGACATGTTTCCCTTACTTGGCATTTAT
This sequence comes from Radix auricularia, assembly GCA_002072015.1. Lineage (NCBI taxonomy): Eukaryota > Metazoa > Mollusca > Gastropoda > Lymnaeidae > Radix > Radix auricularia. The sequence goes on along the minus strand of MUZC01002091.1, from coordinate 690,403 downwards.
GATGTAGGTCAAATTCTTGGTCAAGTCAAGACACAACTGATTTAATTCCCTTGTTTCCTTCTACTTTTATGTTGCACTCAGCTATAGATCTCAATGATCAAACTAACATTTCAATAGAGTTACTTTCTTGGATCATCTGAAAGATGGGAAATTTTAATTTTTTGTTGCTTTTTTTAATAATTTTTTGTGTGTGCTCATTGCTCATATTATGGATATTTTTTCATTCAGTAGTATAAACAAATAATAAAGAGATGTTAATTGAAAAGATTGTCTATTTTTAAAGTCTAAATAAATTATTTTTCAGATTATATTCATGACAGACGTCCCTGCCCTGTCCATTACAACTTACGAACTTGTCTCAGACTTGTCAATGTCTCACTTCGCCTCAGTCACCGTCTATGGAAACCATACAACACCCGCTGCATTCTCGTGAGTGTTGCTGTACTTAAACTTACAGATAATCTAACATAGTGAAAATCTTGCTGGAAATGTTACTAAGGTTATTCATAGGGGCAAACTAATAATTTTATTGTTATGACAAATTTATTACTGAGGCTATGTAAAAGGGGACATGAATAATTTAAATGTTATGAATAAAGAAAACATTGAATAGAGAAACTGAATTTATTTTTATTTTTATATTCTCTCATTTTGCTGTTGACATTTTAAAACTTTGTTTTCAAGGTGTGTGAATTTTTTGATCTAGTTCTTATTGCCACTGTTGTAAATTGTATTCTCTGATCTAATTCATATTGCCTCTCTTGTGAATTGTATTCTTTGATCTAATTCTTATTGCCTCTCTTGTGAATTGTATTCTTTGATCTAATTCATATTGCCTCTCTTGTGAATTGTATTCTTTGATCTAATTCATATTGCCTCTCTTGTGAATTGTACATCTAAATGTTAAAACTCATTTCCTATCATTTAACAATTTTTTTGTATCACATTTGACACCAACCGTGTTCACATCCAGCTTAGACTTCAAGACAGTTTCCTTCAATAAAGAGATGATTGAAATAGAAAGTGTTTCTCTCAAGGCCACGTTGTCTGCCTGCACTGGGACAGTCCAGGTACCGACCTCGGCTCAGTTTGGCTGGCCTTTAGTTTAATTCTTTCACAACTTGTTTACATGTGCAGATAATGACTTTGTATAAACTAAGTGTACAACATAAGTTTTATTACAAGAGCTCTCTCCCCTTGTTTTGCAGTATTTGTTTAAAAAAGCTGATGACGTCCTGTACACAGCATCCATTCAGATGATGACCTACGGCACTGGATCATGGATTAATCCATTCAAAGATAAAAGTGGGGCGTATATTTTCATGCCTGATGGTCACGCTGAGGTGAGTAGCACAACCTGGCCAACGAGAACATGGGAGTAACTTGAAATAGTGGCATAAACTAGAACATGGGAGTAACTTGAAATAGTGGCACTAACTAGAACATGGGAGTAACTTGAATCATAGTGGAACAAACTATAACATGAGAGTAACTTGAAATAGTGGCACAAACTAGAACATGGGAGTAACTTGAA
>MUZC01002091.1:667783-679702 GCA_002072015.1 Radix auricularia | reverse complement strand
TGTTTGAATTGCTGTATTAGTGAGGGTTTGAATTGCTGTATTAGTGAGGGTTTGAATTGCTATATTAGTGAGGGTTTGAATTGCTGTATTAGTGAGGGTTTGAATTGATGTATTAGTGAGGGTTTGAATTGCTGTATTAGTGGTGGTTTGAATTGCTGTATTAGTGAGGGTTTGAATTGCTGTATTAGTGTGGGTTTCAATTGCTGTATTAGTGGTGGTTTGAATTGCTGTATTAGTGAGGGTTTGAATTGCTGTATTAGGATTTGCTGTATTAGTGAGGGTTTGAATTGCTGTATTAGTGAGGGTTTGAATTGCTTTATTAGTGAGGGTTTGAATTGCTGTATTAGTGAGGGTTTGAATTGCTGTATTATTGAGGGTTTGAATTGCTGTATTAGTGAGGGTTTGAATTGCTTTATTAGTGGGGGTTTGAATTGATGTATTAGTGAGGGTTTGAATTGCTGTATTAGTGAGGGTTTGAATTGCTGTATTAGTGAGGGTTTGAATTGCTGTATAAGTATTAATATTGATTGTTTTTATTGTTTTGGTAATGATGTCGCGCCAAGAGGAATTGATTTTAATTTGAAATGTCTGCCAGGTTCTATGGAAGTGATACTAGACAGACGCCTGATACAAGATGATTGGCGGGGCCTCAATGAGGGGGCCCAAGACAACACGATAAACCCAAGCCGATTTATTCTACTGCCAGAGAAGAGGGATACAGCCGGATTGGTATGGAAGATTTGATTTACTTAGAGAGGTTTTGTCAGTGAAAACTCTGTATCCCCATACATTTATGTTATTTGAATCTGTCAGTGTATTGGATTTGTGTTCTACACACCTCACCTCACTATAAGACACTTAGCAATTGGCTACCACAAACCTCACTATAAGACACTTAGCAATTGGCTACCACACACCTCACTATAAGACACTTAGCAATTGGCTACCACACACCTCAATATAAGACACTTAGCAATTGGCTACCACACACCTCACCTCACTATAAGACACTTAGCAATTGGCTACCACACACCTCACCTCACTATAAGACACTTAGCAATTGGCTACCACACACCTCACCTAACTATAAGACACTTAGCAATTGGCTACCACACACCTCACCTCACTATAAGACACTTAGCAATTGGCTACCACACACCTCACCTCACTATAAGACACTTAGCAATTGGCTACCACACACCTCACCTCACTATAAGACACTTAGCAATTGGCTACCACACACCTCACTATAAGACACTTAGCAATTGGCTACCACACACCTCACCTAACTATAAGACACTTAGCAATTGGCTACCACACACCTCACCTCACTATAAGACACTTAGCAATTGGCTACCACAAACCTCACTATAGGACATTTAGTTGTTAGCTCCTTTATTTAAACTGTCGTTTTAAATTCCACTCTGAAATATTTTCATGCATTGAGTCATGACTCAAGCCAGGAAATGTTGTTTGCCCACATTAACCCAAACAATCCACCCAACCACACAATCCACCAACCACACAATTTACTTAACCCACAATCCACCACCCACACAATCCTTTTAATCCACAGTCAACCAACCAAACAATTTACTTAATCCAAAATTTACCTATCCACACAATCCACCTACTCACACAATCCACTTAACCCACAATCAACCAACCACACAATCCATTTAACCCACAATCAACCAACCACACAATCCATTTAACCCACAATCAACCAACCACACAATCCATTTAACCCACAATCAACCACACAATCCATTAAACCCACAATCAACCAACCACACAATCCATTTAACCCACAATCAACCAACCACACAATCCATTTAACCCACAATCAACCACACAATCCATTAAACCCACAATCAACCAACCCCACAATCCATTTAACCCACAATCCACCACCCACACAATCAACCTACCCACAAAATCCACCACACACACAATCCACCTACCCACACATTCCATAACCCACACAATACACTTAACCCACAATCAACCTACCCACAAAATCCACCACACACACAATCCACCTACCCACACATTCCATAACCCACACAGTACACTTAACCCACAATCCACCTACCCACACAATCCACTTAACCCACAATCCACCACCCACACAATCCATTTAACCCACAATCAACCAACCACACAATCCATTTAACCCACCATCAACCAACCACACCATCCATTTAACCCACAATCCAACACCCACACAATCCACCACCCACACAATCCATCACCCACACAATCCACCACCCACACAATCCACCACCCACGCAATCCACCACCCACGCAATCCACCTACCCACACAATCCACTTAACCCACAATCCACCTACCCACACAATCCACTTAACCCGCAATCCACCTACCCACACAATCCACTCAACCCACAATCCACCTACCCACACAATCCACTTAACCCACAATCCACCACCCACACAATCTACCACCCACACAATCCACCTACCCACACAATCCACCTACCCACACAATCCATTTAACCCACAATCAACCAACCACACAATCTACCTCACCTACACACATGTTACCTGATTTGTTTCTAGACTAAGGGACCCTCCTGTTACCCGTCAACTCTAGCCCACCTGCTATCATCCCACCTGCACTACCCACCTCAAGTTGCCGTCATGTCTCGTCCCAGTGGAATATTTGAACCTCACATCAGCTTCCTAAATGAGCCATTGCCATGTTCCTGTAAGCTGTTGAACCTGAGGAACATGGGCACAGGGAACTTATCTAGCATCAAGGCATTGTTAGTTCTTCACCGAGTTGGTGCAGATTGTAGCTACAGCCAGATATACACAGACTGTAGCACAGAGGTTGGTATAGATTGTAGTTATAGATATACACAGACTGTAGCACAGAGGTTGGTATAGATTGTAGTTAAAGATATACACAGACTGTAGTACAAAGGTTGGTATAGATTGTAGTTATAGATATACACAGACTGTAGTACAAAGGTTGGTATAGATTGTAGTTATAGATATACTCAGACTGTAGCACAGAGGTTGGTATAGATTGTAGTTATAGATATACACAGACTGTAGTACAAAGGTTGGTATAGATTGTAGTTATAGATATACACAGTCTGTAGCACAGAGGTTGGTATAGATTGTAGTTATAGATATACACAGACTGTAGTACAAAGGTTGGTATAGATTGTAGTTATAGATATACACAGACTGTAGCACAGAGGTTGGTATAGATTGTAGTTATAGATATACACAGACTGTAACACGGAGGTTGGTATAGATTGTAGTTATAGATATACACAGACTGTAGTACAGAGGTTGGTATAGATTGTAGTTATTGTAGTTATAGATATACACAGACTGTAGTACAGAGGTTGGTATAGATTGTAGTTATAGATATACACAGACTGTAGTACAGAGGTTGATATAGATTGTAGTTATAGATATACACAGACTGTAGTACAAAGGTTGGTATAGATTGTAGTTATAGATATACACAGACTGTAACACAAAGGTTGGTATAGATTGTAGTTACAGATATACACAGACTGTAGTACAGAGGTTGGTATAGATTGTAGTTATAGATATACACAGACTGTAGTACAAAGGTTGGTATAGATTGTAGTTGTAGATATACACAGACTGTAGTACAGAGGTTGGTATAGATTTTAGTTATAGATATACACAGACTGTAGTACAAAGGTTGGTATAGATTGTAGTTATAGATATACACAGACTGTAGCACAGAGGTTGGTATAGATTGTAATTATAGATATACATAGACTTTAGTAAGGAGGTTGGTATAGATTGTAATTATAGATATACACAGACTTTAGTAAGGAGGTTCGTATAGATTGTAGTTATAGATATACACAGACTGTAGCACAGAGGTTGGTATGGATTGTAGTTATAGATATACACAGACTTTAGTACAGAGGTTGATATAGATTGTAGTTATAGATATACACAGACTTTAGTACAAAGGTTGGTATAGATTGTAGTTATAGATATACACAGACTTTAGCACAGAGGTTGGTATAGATTGTAGTTATATATATACACAGACTGTAACACAGAGGTTCGTATAGATTGTAGTTATATATATACACAGACTGTAACACAGAGGTTGGTATAGATTGTAGTTATAGATATACACAGACTGTAGCACAGAGGTTGGTATAGATTGTAGTTATAGATATACACGGACTGTAGTACAAAGGTTGGTATAGATTGTAGTTATAGATATACACAGACTTTAGTACAAAGGCTGGTATAGATTGTAGTTATAGATATACACAGACTGTAGCAAAGAGGTTGGTATAGATTGTAGTTTTAGATATACACAGACTGTAGTACAAAGGTTGGTATAGATTGTAGTTATAGATATACACAGACTGTAGTACAAAGGTTGGTATAGATTGTAGTTATAGATATACACAGACTGTAGCACAGAGGTTGGTACATAAAATACGGGAGTAAGGGTGAGGTCTAGATGGATAAAATGGCTGTAAGAAGTCAAGCTTTAGAATCATGTTACTTTTATTTAGAACATTAAGTTTGAGTTTCACTGGAGAAAAGAAATTCCCAATTGAAGCCAACAAGAATAAATAATATAAAAGCCCAAATCACTCACTCACTGCATGTGGAACGCTGAGGAACGATGTACAACAGTCTACAGCAGTTAGTTGAAAAATGGTGTGGTGATTAGCGCTGTAAAAATATTTAAAATGACGTCATTGTTTGGTGTGCATTGGTGCGCAAAATACAACCCCTATTATTAAATACTTTGCGTACATTAAGAAAGTTTAATATTTCGTATTTATCAAAAAAGGACAAGTTAGTTGGGCTTTTGAAAAAGGTTTGGCGCCGTAGGCGCCCTAAAAAAAGTGGGCGCCACTGCACAATCTAGTATAATAATATTAGCCTGCCAGGGAAGCTACATTTTTGTAGTGGTCTTCATTGAGTAACTACCTAAAGGCATTATTTATTGTTTGTATCAATGGTGGCTATGTGACCCATTGAAGTCCATGATTTTATGTGTTTAACTTCTAATTTCAGCTGCTGCATCTTATAGAGTTGAGTTTATTTTTATAGATTTGTATAGTGTTCCTAATTAGTGCATTCCAAGACAATTGTTTCTGTTATTTGACAGCAGAGAACAGTCAACCTGAACATGTTTGCTGGCATCCAAGTCAAGTCAGCTGTAGAGACAACATTGACAGGAGTCAAAGAATTGACCGCTCTGACCGATCTGAAGCTCAAACCAAAGGATATGGAAATAAAAACTGTCAAGCTGACGTATCAGTAGCTGGACTGTTGATATGAGCTAATTCAATGCCATTATTGCCATTATCCTAGGCCCATTTAATACAACCTTCTTCAACTTCTTACAATATAACACACACAAAACTTGGACTTTTTTTTAACAGTAAAGTTTTAAATTCATTTGCCATAATACAGCAACATCACAATATGTGATATCATTGACTTTCTATTTCCTAAAGGGGCAAAATAGACTGCTATGTTGACATATGGACTAAATAGACTGCTATATTGACATATGGACTAAATAGACTGCTTTGTTGGCATATGGACTAAATAAACTGCTTTGTTGACATATGGACTAAATAAACTGCTATGTTGAGATGTGGACTAAATAGACTGCTATGTTGACATGTGGACTAAATAGACTGCTATGTTGTTGACATATAGACTAAATAAACTGCTATGTTGACATATGGACTAAATAGACTGCTATGTTGACATATGGACTAAATAGACTGCTAGTTGGCAATGTAAGGACCAGTAAAGCTACTATAACAAAGGACATAAATAGATTTCTTAATTTTTGTTCTTCTTGTTTTAATGTATTTATTTTTTAAAATTTGGGGAAAAGAAATAAAAAACATATCTGAAAAATCTTTGGTACATATTTAATAGAATAATTTTATTTCATGTGATTAAAATTTGTAAATAATAGAAACCATCTACTGAAAAATTGATTCAAATTGAATTTTTATTCCCATTAATTTTTTTATGAATTTATCCTTTAATAATTTAAATGTAAAAGTTTTGAAAAGGAGACTGAAGGGCCATAACAATGTCACCATTAACACCATCTCCTCCATAAAAATATTGACAACATGTCACCATTAACACCATCTCCTCCATAACAATATTGACATCATGCCTTATTTTAGGCCAACACTGTCCCATGATTTGAGACACTTCCAGTAACATCAACTTTGTTGTGTTATATTTCCTTAATGACATAAAGGTTTATTAAAATATTGAAACTATTTTATGTCTGACACCATACTCTTATATGTTGTCATTTAAGGTATCATCTTGTTATTTGTTATCATAACCAGCCTTGAATCACATGCTCCACTAGCTCAATAATATAACAATCTTGTTATTCTTTGACATCATGTTTCTATGTTTGACATAGTTGATGTAACAACACAACAATCTTGTTTCCATCATGTTTCTATGTTTGACATAGTTGATGTAACAGAACTGAGTCAAATTCCTCCATCTAGTTTTTATTATTAAAACTAGGTCATGTCTAGTCAACATTTTGTAAAGATGGGATTTTTCCAGTGGCGGCTCATAACTTAAATTATTGGTGGTGCTGCTCCAGAGAATGTGTAGCTGTTGTCTGAAATAAATTATTAAAAACCACGGAGTAATGTTCTCTATGTATGTCATGGATTTCATGAGTGCCACAAGTGTCATGAGTGTCACTGATGTCATGGATGTCTTCCCTGCTGCGAGTTTTGTCTGGGGTTCTATTATGTTGGAGATGATAGGATAGATAAAGAAATTAGATTTTAAAATATCAACTTAATTATTGTCACCTTTTTCATGTTAGTGTTTAACAAATGTATACATATCTTTGGTGGTTTGTTTTTCAACTTAAATACCTACACGGATCAGAAAGCTGGATCTTGACCAAACCTGGCATAATTATCTATCATGATCAAGAATGGAATGTAAGCGGGGGGGGGGGTNCAAAATACCACAGAGCCCAAAGGTTTTATGCCTACCATATTTTATTTAAGGAAAGTTTGACCTACTTCAAACTTATAAAGACAATCAATCTTGCATATCCAAATACTAAAGAAAATTAAACTCATAATATCCATTTATCTGACACTTTTATGTGTTTGTTTCTTTTGCATAAATTTGCATATGAATTAATGTATCTTGTCAAAACTTGGCACAAAAATCCCTCATGAGATTAGAAAAATGGTGGGTGGGGGGGAGGGCTAGAACTTTAAAAACTATATTACTCCACCAGCAGATCTGGAATTATTTTGTTTCTCTTATAAAACCTGTTGAACTAGTAAGTCCAAACATAACTAAGTTTTCAGTGTTTTTTAAACTGATTTTAAGAACAATTTTTAAAGTACAACTTGATCCTTTATATGAATTATTTTGACAGAGCCACAGGGCCTCCCTATTGTAGACACAACTTAAATAGAGTCTTACGAATCCCTCAATGGGCTTTTAGTTAACTGTAATAAACAAACAAAAAATGTCTTGATTGATTTTGTTTAAATTTTTTCACCTTTTACATTACCACACAATTCTGAGAATTAATAGATTAGTTGATTAGTAAATGATAGCTAGAATTTTCTAAAAAGTTCCAAAATAATTTTCTCCAATTTGAAATAATTAATTATTAATAGCATAAGTATTGATGTTTACTAAAGTTATTGTAAATAAGCTATTTTAAACAAATTTATACTTTTTATTGTAGTGAGGAGTTTGTTGTCCTATATTTTGATGTTTACTTAATGGCTGTGGATTTTATTTCCCAGATACAAAGTTAACTTGTAGATTGGCTGGCATTATAATATCAATATATGTGAGAGAAGGGGGCTACTTCTGCTGCTTGCTGAGTTAATGGCTGGCATTATAATATCAATATATGTGAGAGAAGGGGGCTACTTCTGATGCTTGCTGGGTTAATGGCTGGTATTTATAATATCAATATATGTGAGAGAAGGGGGCTACTTCTGATGCTTGCTGGGTTACAGCCTTATATATTTATCAATTTTAAAGTCTCTTCTTCAATATATCAGGAAATTGATAGTTAATAATTTTTTTAACTGAAGTTTCTTACAACTTCCCTTCAAAGTGTTGAGAAGGAAATGTATAATTCTAAATTTATTTAAAGAAGCGAATTAAATTTAATTTTCATCATTTATTTTATTTCTACTCACAAGCTATACTATAATTTTATAATATAAAATGTGAGTTTAAAAAGTGTCAACATTATACAGCCTGACATAATTTCTGTAGCCCTGTTTATTGATCTGTGCAGACAGCCATTCTAATATTTGGCAGCCTGAACATAAACGTGTTTAGCTGTTGACCAAACCAATTCTCTGGTCCAGGTAAACTTTTAATAATGATCATATTATCAAATTATCATATCAGATGAGATGAGAATCACAAAAATTATTGAAACTAACTTGTTTGTACCAGCGCTTGCTGAAATGTAACTAACTTGTTTGTACCAGTGCTTGATGAAATGTAACTAACTTGTTTGTACCAGCGCTTGATGAAATGTAACTAACTTGTTTGTACCAAAGCTTGATGAAATGTAACTAACTTGTTTGTACCAGTGCTTGATGAAATGAAACTAAACTTGTTTGTACCAGTGCTTGATGAAATGAAACTAAACTTGTTTGTACCAGCGCTTGCTGAAATGAAACTAAACTTGTTTGTACCAGTGCTTGATGAAATGAAACTAAACTTGTTTGTACCAGTGCTTGATGAAATGAAACTAAACACAGGTGTATCATCTTAATAACTGATGTATCAAGGGAAAGACACATAGCACAATTTGTTTGACTGTCAGGGAAGGCATTATATGTGTACCCTGAAACTATTTTATTTCTTGATGTAATGAAATCAAATATTTATTCATAATAACATGACTTCTGCATAATTTTAACATTTTTGCTTTTTTTATTTTGAAAACTTGATTTAACAGAAGTCATTGAGTACAGTATGCCGGACAACTCAACAAACTTTTGTTACTTTTTTTCTTGTCTCAATCCTTTTTCCCCCCTATTAAAACATAAATAATCTCCCTTGAATGTAAATTGTTTTCATCTTATTTAATTTGATTTAATGTGCAAGTAATAATAAGTGTGGACAACTTACTTCTAGTCCAGTTTTAAGTTTTCTGTTATACTGGAACAGTATCAGTTGTTGAAATTTATATGAAAGTTTGTGTGGAAGGGATGAGTTGCTATTTTAGTGCTTTTAAAATGTTTTTAACATTAAAAAATGCTTTTTATGTGGTTGTTTTTAATATTTGTAAGTATCTAGAAAATATGTGCTGCATTACATTGAATGTTTCTTATCTCAGTTTTTTTATTATATCTTTATTATAAAAACTAATCAGTTTTATAGATCTCATATTGATTTATGAAATTGTTCGTTTCACAAACTTAGAAGCAAAATTAAAATAAAATGCATTAATTCCTTATGATGTTGATTTAAGACAGTTTTTTTTTTTTTTTAATTTATCTCAATCATATAAATGAATAATAAAGCATTATTTATGAACAGTAAAAAACAAGATGAAGAATGTAAATACATCTCAGATTAAAATTTTCATCAAATGTACAAAGATAAAATTGCCAATATAGTGTAGAATGTTAAAGATCCTTTTTAAACAGATTTGAATTGACCTTTGACCTTGGTTCTATTTTTAAATTACCCAACAACTTCCTACAATGCACATCATGTTGGTCTTTGAAAGAATAGCTTTTGTTTTCTTGACAAGCTCTTGACTAATTCATTGCTTTACAGATGTAATTAATATATATATATATATATATATATATATATATAAGTGGCTCCTCACTCCAACCAGTTAGTTACAGGCAGCTTGAAATGGTGGGAAATTTGAATGTTTTTAATCTCCGCTGATGATTAGTTCTCTTCCTGATCTGAAATAGGACTGTTCTAAAATATACAATTTCAGGTGTCTTTAACTGTAATAGTAATTTAACAAAACAAAATGTATCCCAAAAGGTGACTGCCTTATAAAAAATTATATCTAATGTAAGGCTAAATAAAATCTTGAAGTATCAATATTAAAGCATTTTATTTAATTTAAAAGTTTCACCAACAGAATTAGTTTTCACTAAATGCTTATTGATTTTTTTAATGATTTCTGAACAGTGTTCAATTAGAATACAGCTGAAACTCTAAGCAAGTCCTTAGCTGTTGAATTATTTCCCCGTGGAGCTCACAGGAAGTTGAAAATCTTCCAGAAAGTAATAATTTATAAGATTTTAAGTGAGCATCAAAGAACAATAATTGAAGAGTGTGGTAGTAGCCCTTGAAATGTTTCTATAAGAGACAGCACTTTGATTTAAGTTCAAGTTCTAAACAAACTTTGTCTTATCTAATTCATCTGAATTTACATGCAGTATAGGACATTGTTCAAATAGTTCAGAATATAAAAAAAAGGAAAAGCTTAGAATTAATAAATGTTGCTTTATAAAGTAAATCCTACACTGTCAACATGCTGCCATTATAGCATATATCCTGGATTACATGGCGCATTGTTTTTGTACGGTAAATTTAATTACCGTATTTATCTGCATATAACCCACACTTTTTCCACCTGAAAATAGGGGGCAAATGATGTATGCAAGGTTATGCACCGATATAATGTACATATTTTTTCCTGAAATTTCCTTCTTAAAATGAAGGTGTGTGTTATACGCCGATAAATACAGTATTAAAATTTAGCTGGGATTTTTATCCTTGTTTTTCAAGATTACAACAAAGTTAGGCATCCGATGGGGCATTTAAAATATGCTAAATGATTTTATTAGTTAAATATTACAAAACAAACATTGAAAATACTGGTTTTAAAATTGACTGATAATTTGAAAAACATGGCTGTAACAGTGCTTAATATTTACAATATGCTCACAACAATAAAAGATTTAGTGTTGTGCTAAGTGATGTATCAATGAAATCACAGCAAGCAGATACATGGCAACTGTTTTCAGGATAAAATGACAATATCCTGTTTGTTTGTTTGAATGTTATATGCTGACATTTTTTTAAAAAGAAAAGTAGAACGCCATCACAAAGTTCCAAATAAAATGATTATTTTGATCAAGTCCAGAAAGTTTTTGTATAAACAAAGCAAAGCCAATAAAATATAAAAATACGAGAAAACAACCCAAAAAAATGTTTCTATAATAACACAGTGTATCAACAGAATTTATAATAGACGTTGATTTACTAAATGAGATGCACTGTAAGCAAAGGGCAAAATTAAAAACAATGAAAAACAAGTTTTAAAGTTTTGTTTTATAAGCATTGAAATATTACAGAGGATAGACTCCAGTGCTATCATCAAACAGACTGAATGCATCAGTGCCCCACCTACTCATATGTCAAAAGATTCCGGTTAAGTTTTTCTAATGTACACAACCTGTGTAGTAGATGAGTCCAAGGTAAAATAAATAATTCTTTTGTTAAAACGGCTGAATGAGCAGCTCCTTCAGTGACATCAAACACTTGTCCACTGGCAAAGAAACGCTGTCAACAGGAGTTCATAACAAATGAGATCAGCTGTTACAACCCCTCAATGAGGTCAGCTGTTACAACCCCTCAATGAGGTCAGCTGTTACAACCCCTCAATGAGGTCAGCTGTTACAACCCCTCAATGAGGTCAACTGTCACAACCCCTCAATGAGGTCAGCTGTCACAACCCCTCAATGAGGTCAACTGTCACAACCCCTCAATGAGGTCAGCTGTTACAACCCCTCAATGAGGTCAGCTGTTACAACCCCTCAATGAGGTCAGCTGTTACAACCCCTCAATGAGATCAGCTGTTACAACCCCTCAATGAGGTCAGCTGT
>MUZC01002091.1:643610-667453 GCA_002072015.1 Radix auricularia | reverse complement strand
ACAACCCCTCAATGAGGTCAGCTGTTACAACCCCTCAATGAGGTCAGCTGTCACAACCACTCAATGAGGTCAGCTGTTACAACCCCTCAATGAGGTCAGTTGTCACAACCCCTCAATGAGGTCAGTTCTGGAAGTCTTCCACCAGTTGTCTTAGATAAACACAATTTTCATTAATTAATTTTCTTCTTGGTCGCAGTAAATCTTTCCATATACTGCAAGAGAAATATTAAAACAATTGAAAAAGAAAATGCTGAATTTGATAGAAGAGGAAAGTATTATTAATAAGTAAGGCATTTACTTTAAAATTTTGCTTAGGTTAATATATTTTAGGAGGTCAAAATGACCCAAATGCAATTTATAAACTAATTTATCTCTAACTCTAAACATATATTTCTAAAATAATTAATTGTTAGATGTTTCTAGAGATAAATAATAAATGATAATAGCTACCTCATCGTAACCATCAAGTTGGTGAAACATTTTCATGTCAAACATATTTCCCTCCACAGCAAAAAGACTGATTTTTGAGGTTTTCATTATGTCAGGAGTAAATGCAGAAATTTCTAAACAGTTCTCTTCCATTCTTAAAACTTTTAGCCTCGGACATCTGGCGATAGATTCAGGCATTCTGGACACCTAAAATAATTGTGATCGTTGCATATTTATAAAATTGCTTCATAAATTTATTTTTAGTTGATTTTATAAATCAAACAATAAATATATCCAGTGAAAAATAAAAACTTAACCCAAAATCATGAAAAATCCAGTATTAAGACAGATATTTTATTAATATACCAAAACTACATGCAGTAGGGCTGCTGGATAGCGAAGTCGATAGTGCACTCGCCTCATAAGCTGAGGGGCGTTGGATCGAGCCCACATTTAAGCCACAATAAAAATGTTGTTGAATGACCATTGCTAAAAAGCCCTTCGCTGACCTGGAGGGGAGATGGGCACCGCCAAGGTCTACCAAGCCCCGAGAAAGTCCTAATGAAACATTAGAACCCCCTACAACCACGACGTGATGGGACACACACACACACACAATCACTCATGAAGAATTAAGACAGATATTTTATTTAGATACCAAAAATATATATTTGGAATAGTTGCATTGAGGATGGACAATGTTTCTTGATTTAAAAATGGCTTTTGTAAATATTTTATACAGGAATAAGTCACTTTAATACTTGACATGCAAAGCTAAATTGTAAATTAAGATATTGACAGTCTATTACCAGATATTGACAGTCTATTACCAGATATTGACAGTCTATTACCAGATATTGACAGTCTATTACCAGATATTGACAGTCTATTACCTGTAATGTAGAACTTTACAAGAAGGATAAACACATTTGACATACTTTTATAAGTGACTTGAAGCTTATTTTTAAAAAAAGCCAAACTTGTGTCATTGACCTGTGATTGATGTAAGAGTCACCAACCTGATTCTGATTCAAATTAAGTTCCACGGCTTGCAGGCCTGACATCTCAAATGGCAGTTCTGTGATGGAGTTTTGTGACAGATCAACGACATCTAACTGTGGCAGCACCAGGAGCTCAGGGGGAAATATTTTAAAATGGTTTCCAGACAAGGTCAAGGTTTTGAGGTTGGTCAGGTTTGAAAAGGAGCGAGGTAGATGTGTCAGGGAGTTGCCACTTAAGCTTATCACTTCCAACTTCTTTAACTTGCCAAAATCCTCAGGTAATTCAGCTGAAAAGTTTAGAATATTTTGATGATTAGAACTGGCCTAGTTAAGTGAACGGAAAACAAACAGAATTTTGAAAAGTTTTGGGTTTTTAAAAATCTAAACTTCTTAAGTAAATGAAATTATATTTTGTTCTTGTCTCCAACAAATCCAAATTTATTAAGGTCACACATTTAGTGTATAGACTAAAAATTAAAATACCCCCTACCCTGCAAATTTGTGTTTAGACACTCACTCATTTCACGTATTTTAGATTTCTTTCCACCTCGACCTTCCCTCCACCCAAACACCAAAAAAACATTAACAAATGGATTAAATGATTCACGTTTTTCCCTGCTGTCTGTTTCCAGGGAAGGCCACTTAACAAGTAAATAATGTGTCTTAAATTTTTTTAACCAAGAAAAAATTAATATTTTATAAGATAATGTAAGAAACAGTCCAAATACAATTAGAGTATAATATAAACATTAATATAACTTTTGTTGCAGTAATAAACACAACACATTATTTTTCCGAAGTTTTTATATAAAAAAAATACAATCACAGCAAAATTTGTTCTGAATAATTTCCTAGCAGTATAAAACTTACCTATTTTTGTATTGTTCAGAGTGAAATTTTTCAGACTTGTAAGCGTCACAAACCACGGTGGCAAATGCAAAATTTTATTGTCAGATAGATCAACGGTGCGTAAATTCTTGGATAGCTTTTGGAGCTCTTCCGGAACCTGTAATTTAACAAACACAAATTAGAGAGGAATGATAATATTTATTTGCTGATAAATGATATTGACTTTGCATACCAGGCATTAACAGTTTCCCATCTCTTGTAGATTTTTATAGATAAAAAATATTAACTGTAAGGATCAAAGACATGTATACCAAGGTAATGCTTCTTTTCTACTTAAAACAAATGTGTGTAGTTCAGTCATCCTTAAAAAATCAATTTAAAACTTTTATTTTTATGTTAGTAAAATATACATTTATTTTTAAATAAAAGATTACATTAGAGATTTAATTTACCTCTTTTAAATTCAGGTGTCGTAGTTGACAAACTCCTGTCTTTTGGGCTGTTTCAATGTGCTGTTTGAGATTAGAATTCCCCATGACACGACTGTAACTTTCTGTCCTATGAAAGCTGCCTTGTGAGCTACCACTGCTGTGTCCTTTGTCTTGGATCTGGGAAATAATAAGGAATGAGCAATAAGAAATCAGGACTATAGAGAAAAGGGCATAAAATTTAGGAAAAATTAATGCAAAATCATCAATTGAATTTATCACACACAATTTATAATTTCTGATCTCAAATTATTTTTCTTATTTCTTGTGTATAATTTATTCAAGGAGGATAAAAGTTAATAAATTCTATTTAATCAATGTCTTAAATTTACTTTTTTTTTTCATTGAATTAATCAAAAAATGTATTAACACTGCCATTTTATATTTTTTAAAATACTTTTATGGTGCTAAATAATGTTTACAAAATCAGAAGCAAACAAGAACTCTCTAATTCAGAAAAACAAAAGAGAGAGAATAAATTTTTAAAAATAACGGCTGACATTACATATCTGCGCATGGTTATAAATGAATCTTCCAAATCAACTTCAGACAAAGCCAGACAGCAGAGTTTTAAAAAAATATCAGCTCCGGTGGAGTTTTCTGGTCTTCTTATAGTAATTTAAGATTTCTGATACAAGAGCATTATTGATCTTCTCAGAGATTTTGAGGGTAGGCCTTGAAACATAACTTGAGGACTATGCTTTGAATCAAACATGGTTGATGTTGCCATTCCATAGAAGTCTTCAAAGTTCATTTCCTCATTGTTTTAAGTTTTGTTGCAGGCATATTATTATACATTTATCCAATAGCTGTTTCATAACAATTTTAAATAAAGTATATTTTTTAGAATACTTGGATTGGTTATCTGCCATGTGTCCCATACTACAACTGATACACCTAGGCCTATAATTTATTGTTACATCATCCATTGTGGATTTGGTTGCAGCTTTATTAAATTTAAGTAAATATGACAGAGTATATATCAGGGATAAGTTTATTTAAGAAATTCTTCTTTGATCTTTCTAAGGATGTGAGTTATAATTATGTTTTATTTTCAGCTACAACATGTAGGCCTACACTGTCTATAACTTTAAGGGAGGCTCTGAGTTCTAAATCTAAGAAAATGATCATCTTCATTAACACAGAGAAGTAGAGTTTATGATTCCTGAACAATTAGAGACTTGACTTGAAAACAAATAAGCCCTATGCATATTGCATTTTGACTTTGCCACTTCATTGTTAAGTTCAAGCAGGGAGTTTAGTCTACAGTCTACACAAGGATATTTCTTGAAAAAATCATTGATATCTGAATCTGATCATACCTCCTCGTTGTTTGGCTTGCAACAACTGCACAACAGCATTTGGCATCTAATTATTAATTTTTAAGTTATTTCTGTATTTCTTTTTTCAGCTCATCAGCACCAAATCTCCAGTTTTCTGCCCACACAGCATATCAGTAAATCTGTAGGTAGTCAGTACAGCCACGGCAACACAACTAAAACTAAAAGCTTAAGTCAAGTCAAGTAAAGTTAAAACTGTTAAAGTGTCTGTTAAACCTTGCCTTAACTTTAACTCTTTTAACTAATTTGATTTATATTTCTGTCGAAGCTCAAACAAAACAATAAGCGATTATCAAGCCTAGTTTTATAATGAAAGGTTTCCAGATGATTTTCAAAACTGTATGGTAAATTATGTTTTCTGAGGGTTAATAGTTTACACTAATTATACAAGATCAAGATGGTAATTGCTTGTAGATTGGAGCGGAAGAACACTTATTTATTATTTTGTTTTGATTAGTCAATTATGGGAGTGCTTCCCCCTGCATTATCATTTTAAAAAACTGTTGGAGGAAAATTTGAGAAAGAAAAAAAAGTTTACTTAATAGATACTACTAGTACTACATTTTCTCATACTCATACACACAATAACAAAGTGTATAATATTAATATTATGTTGAAACTGAAATACTGAAACTGAAGTTATTCAATTTATAAAAATTATTGTACATAGTAATGGCCTCTCCAAAATTATCCATAAGACATATTCTCATCACCGGAATGCCAGGTTTGAATTTTGCTGCATTCATTTAAATTTTTAATTAATTAATATTTTAGGTGAGATTTTTTTTTAAGTAGTAATTTAGTAATTAATATTTATTAATAATTATTTTATTTATCATTTAAATTAGAATTTGATGTGTGTAGTGTAGTCTTGAATAAAGTACAATTGACAATTGTTAACTAAGTAAGAATGTGTGCTGTCATGAATGTGAACTTCAGTCCTGAACTGTACTACCTCTTAATGAGATTTTTTTTTAAAAGGATGCAAATATAGTGTCACTTTATATGACTATATTAACTATACAAGAACAAGGGTGATAGACTAGTCGTAGAAGTGACTACAATAACTATCGCAGTATCTCACTCATTATTGTAGGAAAGGCCTTTGTCATCCTAACGTGATTACAGAGTTTAGCCTCCCGAGTTTATCCTGAATCTCAGTGTGGTTTCCGGGCTGGTTGGTCTACCTTAGACATGGTGTTCTCCAGGCAGCTCCAGGAAAAATGTAGAGAGCACCACATGCCACGATGTCTTTGTGGATCTTACGAAAGACTTTGATTTAGAATTTAGTCAGTCGCAACAAGCTATTCCTAATCCTGGCAAAAATTGACTGTCCCGCACACCTACTTTCAAATAACAGAAGAGTTTTTATCAGTTTGCAGCATGAATGGAACAACAACAGAAGACATTTTCATAGAAGTGAACATTTGTTTGCAATACTATACCCTAAATGGAACCCAGAGGTGTCACTAGGGTTGGTGTCACCCGGGGCGGTAGCTCATGGTGTCACCCCCTCACGACTTAACCAATAGAAAATCCTCTGAGGTTTCCAGTGCCAATAACCGGAACATACTGAATTTTATATTTTGGTGTCACCCCCCTGATAGTGTCACCCGGGGCGGCCCGCCCCCACCGCACCCCCTAGTGACGCCACTAATGGAACCAGCTTTGGGGCGTTATATTTCAAGTAGGAAAAAATTTGTCTTATTGGGCAGATTAGCAATAACTTGGAAGATTTTCTAATTGCTGGCACTCTTTTCATACTGCATCATACACATACATCAGGGTTTATTTATTTTCCCAAACTAAAGAAATTTGCCTCTGGTATGGCAAATATGTTGGAACAACATGAGCAAACAGTTTCATCAAGGAACTTGGCTGACAAACATTTGAAAGTGCAAGCAATAGTCTTTATAGAATGTAGCAATTGCAAACCAAACATTGATGCTATCTTAAAATCCAATTTACATATCTCACTGTTTTTTTTACACTTAGTTTGTTTGATTTAGATATTTGCATATTAGATATGTTAACTATCCTTTTGCAAACATCACATTCTTTAATCACTTTTTAAAATATAATAATATATGTTGGTTGCCTTTGTTATGCATTGCATACCACTCAACCATAACCAAGTCTGAATGCTAATCTTAGATTTAAAAAAAAAAATTCCAGTCTTACGGTCTGACTTTCATGTATTGTACAAAATGATCATGTGGTTTGTGCTTGTTATTTTATATATTATTTGGCCCATTGTGAATTATGTTTGGAGATCTTTTGTCCTATGATGCCCTATGATACCCTATGATACCTTATGATGCCCTATGATACCTTATGATGCCCTATGCCTATAGTCTTTACCTAATTATGCATGGAAAATAGTTAAAGCATATGGCTAAATAATTTTTTTTTTCTTCAAAACATGACTCATCAATTATATAAATATTTGTGTTTATTTTTATGTTAATTTGTTAAGCATATATTCTATTTATGCATTACACAAACAGAATTTTTATCTAAACTTATTTGTAATTTTTTAGAAATACATATTGTTTGCATTGAAGCATGTTCAAACCACACCATAAAATTGGAAAATAACTAACTAGTTCAATTTTATTTTTTTAAATTTAAT
Source organism: Radix auricularia (assembly GCA_002072015.1). Classification (NCBI taxonomy): domain Eukaryota; kingdom Metazoa; phylum Mollusca; class Gastropoda; family Lymnaeidae; genus Radix; species Radix auricularia. Next base: position 660,714 of record MUZC01002091.1, on the reverse strand, counting down.
GTACTGCACCTCCCACTTGCATGTTATCCTAATTTTTATATTTTTTATTATCTCCACTGTCCACATTATATTTGAAAAAATTTCCAGTGAGAACAAATTGCTATTGTCCATTTAAGTACCCTTATGTTTACAATATATTTCACATTAAACCCTATTACAACCTCATTTCTACATTCTCCCTAACACCAAGTTCCTCTGCCCATCTTTTTTCCCCACTGACTATCAAATGACTTCCCTTATCTCTCCACCATCCAACCTCTATACTCTATACCACAGATTGGAAAACTTTCAGGTCTATTAAAACATCATGTCAGGGGTCAAGAAGGTACCCTCCTTGATAAATATTGTATTTGTAAATTGTACAATCTTAGAGACAGATCCAATATTAAATTATAATGTTGAGGACTTTAGCTGCATAATGCCATCAAGGAGATAGGCAATAAGTAGAGAGAACAACTGTTACTTGTTCTTACAAAGCTTATCTTGAGAAATTAGTTAATGGAAAACATGTAAACAGGGTTTGAGTTAGCCTGACAGGACGTAACAAAACCGCGAACGTTTCGGCAAAGAGCCTTCCTCAACGAACAAACAAATAAAACAAATATAAAGGAATGAAAAATAAAAACTTAGCTGCTGTGAAATCCAAAGAGTTAATGAAAGCAATAGTAGGATGAGAGTAGTGTGAGCTTATATAGGAAAGGAGAGAGTGGGTGTTGCAAACCAATTAGGTGGTCAGGCTAACTCATATCCTGTTTACATGTTTCCATTTACTAATTTATAAGCCTGATTGCAGTCTCACCCCCATTTTGTTATCTCGAGAAAGCAGCTTGCATAAAGTTCTGCCTTAAAAATGTAATCACACAATTGGCATGATCTGACACTACATGAAATAAAGTTAGAAGAATTTAATTTAATTCCACTTTTCCATTCTTCATTTTGGAAACTGCTTGGCATTGTCATAGTTATAGTACACAGATATCACTGATAATATGAGTAAGATGAGTAACAAGTGGAACAATAATCATTAGTCACAGTTTGAGTTTAGGCAGCAGTAATTTATTATTTTTAAAACACAACTAAAAAATATTTATTATTACCTGTGAATTGTTAATAAATTATTATTTTAAAAACACAACTATCTTTAACTATTTTATTTTAACTGTTTCAATTATAAATTAAAATTTTAAGAATAAAAGAGAACTTAATTTTCTCTGCATGAATTTTAAATCATGACTATCTTAAAAAAAACTGTTTAATAATCTTACAAAGTTGTTTGACTTTAAAATCAATGCACAGGTGTAGGGAAGACGACCTTAATAAAAAAAATTCACCAAGAATTGTCAAAGAAAGAAATACAGTGCTTTGGATTTATGACAGAGGAAGTTCGTGTCAGCAGTCGGCGGGTAGGCTTTGATGTTTTAACAACTAATAATGAGCGGGGGCAATTAGCAAGAGTCAGGTAAATATTTAAAAATTAAACTTTTTGCTAAAAATGTAAACATAAATTTTAATTACATTCGTCAATACATTTTTCAGAAAACACTTTTTTCAGCTTACTTATGATACGATGTTTTACTGATTAAAATATTCTTCAACTATTGTACATCATTTAATTTATTTTTTTTCCTTTATTTAAAGAAAATGGCTTAAATACTTTTATAAGTATATTTATTTTAAAAAATTGTTCAAAGTTTGATTTCAAATCTTCAGTAATCCGGCAGATGATGAGCCAAGCAACAGACAGAGAGTGTTTAAAGTTGGCCAGTATTCAGTTAACTTGCAATCCTTTGAGCAAACTGCTCTACCAACACTCAACCTGCCACCAGTATGAAGCTATTGAAATAATTTTTGTGATTGCACTTGTTTTATTTGGTCGTAGTTGTGATTCTTATTAAAAGTTATGTTGAAGTTTTTAAATAACATGGTTTGAAATTTTTTGAGGTTGTATTTGTAAAGTAGCCAATGTTAACTAACCAAAGTGATGTCAACAGATTTCTCTAAACTTGCCCCCTGATTACTCTAAACTTGACCCCAAAATACTTTAAACTTGACCCCAAAATACTCTGAACTTGACCCCAAAAATACTCTAAAGTTGACCCCAGATTACTCTACACTTGACCCAACAGTTTCACTGAAGTCTTATTTATAATAGATTTAATCAATAATTTCTTGACAGGCTAAAGAAAACTGTGATGGAAGAAAAGTGATAATTATTGTGGATGAAATAGGCAAGATGGAACTTTTCAGTCAAGCATTTACACAGGTTATGACACTATGTATAACAGATGTATATAATTTATATAATATAATAAAACATCCACGTAAAATAGTGACAGGGAAACTCCATGTTTAAAAAATGAGTTTTATAAAACTAGAAACATGTTACAATTAACTTTAATTCATACTTATTGGATGTCTTAAGTTGTGCTGGGTGCCACCCATGCTGATTGTATAAATGAATTGTTAATTTATCTCTATGTCGCATGTGTAATTATAATTATTTGTAAGCTATAGTTGACCTCCATGGGTCACTGGAGGTTCACTCAAGCCTTTGATGACCACACCCCCATGTTTTACAGCACTGGGAGTTTAGTCTGTAAATGTGTTTGCTAGTCTGTCATTACTTATATCTCATATATAAGGGATCCATAGTCAACAACTTTGTTTTTACTGGGTTTTTTTTTTTAATTTTTCTTTTCAGGCCATCAGAAAGCTAATGTCTCATGTTGGTGTTTTGCTGGTGGCAACAATACCACTGCCTAAAGGGAAGCCACTACAACTTGTTGAGGAACTCAGGACTGGACCCTTGTCTCAAGTATTTGAGGTGAAAAACTGTACAAATGTCTAAAAATGCTTTGAGATTTTTGTTTGTGGTTTTTCAAGTTAGGTTATTAGCCACTCTCAAGCAATTTTCACTTTTAAAAATGTGAGATTATTTACTGGTTAACTTGTTAGAAGTTTTCTTTGTCTAAACATACAAGCACTGCTAGAGATTTCCGCATAATTATTTTATCAAATTTTTAGGAATAAACTATCAGTTCAAAGGATTTATTTATTTAATCATAAAAAGTCACTCATATTTATCTCAGGTGACTCGTGAAAATCGTGACAAACTTCTAAGAGAAGTTATGGATGCTATAGGATCATCTTTTAAATTGTGACAAAGTTCTAAGAGAAGTTATGGATGCTATAGGATCATCTTTTAAATTGTGACAATGTTCTAACGGATGTTATGGATGCTATAGGATCATCTTTTAAATTGTGACAAAGTTCTAAGAGAAGTTATGGATGCTATAAGATCATCTTTTAAATTGTGACAAAGTTCTAAGAGAAGTTATGGATGCTATAGGATCATCTTTTAAATTCTGATATGCCCTGCACTCTGTGGAAGTCATTTTATTTTTAGTAAAAATAAAATGATTGTGTATTAAAGGAGATTTTTTTTAATGCTTAAATATAAGAAATTAAGCTTTTATTTATTTAACTCTATTCAAATTTTAAAACAATACAAAGGACACTCAAAATATTATATACATATGTAAAATGTTGAACGGTACTCTCTACGTATCAAAGTTTGTTTAAAATGTGACTTTAGGCTTGCCTCATAGAAACTCAAAGTGGCTGTTCTTAACCATGGATAACTTGTAGGGCGCTAGAGTGGATGTTGGGAGTCATTAAAACTAATAAAAGAACGTTGGAGCCATTGACTTGATCAGGTTATGACATACCCATGACATTGTATGTATTTTAAATTCAACAATCAGAACCCTCTCTGATTGTTCAAATCTTATAGAGTTCCAATGTAAGAGGTCATCATTACTATTCTAAATGGCTGTAGGACTGTGTCAGAAATTTGAGGGACGGCAGAATGTAGAGTTGTATAGAGGAGCTTTGTAAAACCTGATGAGTGAACAGTTGTTTGAAGGAGATGCTTTTAGTAATCTATTTTTAGATCATCTTATTTAAATACTGTTACTTAAAACTATTTGTTGTTCTTTTCCAATTATCAGAGGAATAATGTTCAATCTGTCAAATTATTTTTTCAGGCAGTATCCATTCTATTGGAAATATAAGTGTAAAGAAAATGAATCCGATATGATGTTGTATAAGATTGTATTATAAAATTTAAATATAAGGCATTAAAAAATTTAAGTATGAACAAGTAATTAAAATACTGTCTTAGGCTCATAATATTTACAACAATCATGTACATAAGTTGTTCCTTAGAACAAATTTTGAACAGAATGTATAATAATAATCCTGCCTTTAAACTGCTGGTTACGTCACATTCCTGTGTAGCCATCTGAGTGTGGATCTGAAGCTGGGGCCCAGAGATGAGGTGGGTGAGGTAAGGCTGATTGACCAGGTGGGTATTGTAAGGTTGGGGTAAAATATGGATTGCTTAATGAGGAAATCATAAGAGGTCTGTAGGCTTCTGGTGGGAGCGTTGTGATTGAAGGTAGTGAGCTCTGAGTTTGTGTGCTGAGATGGTGGGGAATAGATATTGAGCTCTGAGTTTGTGTGCTGAGATGGTGGGGAATAGAAATTGAGCTCTGAGTTTGTGTGCTGAGATGGAGGGGAATAGATAGTGAGCTCTGAGTTTGTGTGCTGAGATGGTGGGGAATAGATATTGAGCTCTGAGTTTGTGTGCTGAGATGGTGGGGAATAGATATTGAGCTCTGAGTTTGTGTGCTGAGATGGTGGGGAATAGATAGTGAGCTCTGAGTTTGTGTGCTGAGATGGAGGGGAATAGATATTGAGCTCTGAGTTTGTGTGCTGAGATGGTGTGGAATAGATATTGAGCTCTGAGTTTGTGTGCTGAGATGGTGTGGAATGGTGGCTGTAGAGGCAACTGAATTCTGGGAGTGAGAGTTTGAATGGGAGGGTGATGAAAGATAGGAGTGAGAGTTCGGATGGGAGTGCAATGAAAGATGGGAGTGAGAGTTCGAATGGGAGTGCAATGAAAGATGGGAGGTATGAGAGTGTGAATGCTGGTGTTGGAGATAGTGAGAGGTTAGAGGAGTCGTGTAGGGACTGGCTTGATGCCTAGAATCTGTCGAACCTATGTTTGATAAGACTACTGGTGCCTCAGCTATCAAGGGAAATGGTAAGACATGCTTGAAAGCCGGGAACTGAGAATTGGTATGAAATGGGATGGGGTGATGAGTTAGGGTTGAATGGTAAGGATAACTGCTAATGGCTGTTGGAGGTCTTTGTTCCTCTGCTCCATTGGCTCCCTCGACACGTGACTCGTTCTCGGATGGACCGGATGTCAGGTGACCATGCTCGCGTTGTCTGCCTGGTGCAGAAGATGAGCAGTCGGGTTTGTGTGGCACAGAAGAGCTGATGAGATCTGTGATGAGGTTGTACATGGACGTGTGCCCAGCATTGGGTAGACCGCCCGGGTTGTGTAAATAGTTGGGTAAATTTGGTTGTGACGCAAGATTCCTTTCACCATGGAGACCATCACTTGGGAAAGACTGATGCTTGAAATCTAAAGAACTAAATGGTGGGTGAGCAGAGTTGGGCGTGGTTATCACAGGCCCAGCCCACATTGGGTTTTCCTTTATGAACACTTTATTTCCCCGTGGGTTGCGGAAGGCAGACGTCTCGCTGGCATGCAATGTCCTGTTGGGTGGGGCTATCATGTCATAATTCTGGAAGAGGCGAGGTGTCTGGCAAGACGACAACGAGGAAAATGATGGCAGTGATGACAACAACTTTGGGCTGGATGGCACAGGTGGCGCTGGTGTAGCTTTAGAGGGCTTCGACTTGCTACGTTTCTTTTTACTTTTCCTCTGCTTGAGATAATTGTTGTCGAACTTGTTGAGTTCCACGATTATGCTCCGTAAGACAATAGGGGAGACAAGCTGGGAGGTCGCCTTGTTTAGAGGGGAGGCAATCTGTGAGGATGGCACTGAAGATACAGGGGAGAGTATCCGAGATGAATCTGCTGCAGGAGACACAGGCTGTGTAGGAGAGGCTGAGGTTAACCCATCGATGTGCTGTCTGGTGTTACGGGGTCTTCCCTCACTAACATCACCACAAGGCTTTCCATCATTGATGACAGTGGGTTCTGTCCCCCCGCTGTTGTGAACGCCAGTTACTTCCCTTAGTTCTGTTTCGCCGTCACGTCTGTCTGTATTGTCCTGGGATGTCTGGGTGATGGAGCACGTGCTGCTGTCGCTGGCAGAAAGGGCGGAGTTGTTTTTGTTGAATTTACATTCGGACTTGGATCCTCCCACTTTGGTGATGACATCTTTACGCCGTCTGTTCTGGAACCAGATCTGATAAAGAATGGGTCACAGTAGCTTTTAGTTAACGTAAAGTCAGAAGGTCACAAGTTCTAACGTTCAAAAACTAATCTTTGTACTTACAGTCTGCTAACAGTTGAAATCATGACCCCTCCCCCTTTCTAGGTCACGTGATAACACCCCTCAGGCGAAAATGCTTCCAAAACAAATTTGACTTAGTTCCAAAACAACTTGATTTGATTTGCACCCAAACAACTTACTTTGACTTGCACCCAAACAACTTACTTTGACTTGCACCCAAACAACTTACTTTGACTTGCACCCAAACGAATTACTTTGACTTGCACCCAAACGACTTACTTTGACTTGCACCCTAACAACTTACTTTGACTTGCACCCAAACAACTTACTTTAACCTGCTCCCTGGTAATGCCCACCCTTTTGGCAATGAGTTGTTTCTGTGTACTGTTGGGGTACCGTACCTCCTGGTAGATACCATTCAGTAGAGCCAGCTGGTACCGGGTGTAACTTAGGCGCTCTCTTGGGGGAGGAGGTGTAAACGGTCGGTACTCTGAGTCAGTGAGAGGAAATATACTTGAGTCACGTGGCGACACTTATAGTGAGTGAAATGTTTCTTATTGGCTAATAGAAATATAGTAGCACTTATAGTGCTTGAAATGTTTTTTTATTGGGTAATAGAAATATAGTAGCACTTTTAGTGCTTGAAATGTTTTTTTATTGGGTAATTAAATAATATAAACACCCAGTGGTGTGGTTCTGTATGTTTGTAATAACGCATGCGATGTACGACAGTCTACAGCAGTTAGTTTAGTTGAAACGCTGAGGAGCGATGTACGACAGTCTACAGCAGTTAGTTTAGTTGAAAAATCGTGTTTTGATGAGCGCTGTAAAAATATTTAATATGATGACGTCATTGTTTGGTGTGCATCGGTACGCAAAATACAACCCCTATTATTATTATTAAATAAATACTTTGCGTACATTTCATAAAGTTTAATAATTCGTATTTATCAAAAAAGGACAAGTTAGTTGGTCTTTAAAAAAAAGGTTGGCGCCGTAGGCGCCCAAAAAACGGGGGCGCCGCAGGCGCCACGGCGCCTGGCACAATCTAGTAGAAATATAGTAGCACTTTTAGTGCTTGAAATGTTTTTTTATTGGGTAATAGAAATATAGTAGCATTTAAGAGTGCTTGAAAATTTTTTATTGGGTAATAGAAATATAGTAGCACTTTTAGTGCTTGAAATTTTTTTAATTGGGTAATAGAAATATAGTAGCACTTATAGTTTATAGTGATTGTATGAAATGGTAACAGAGCGAACTAGCAAGACAAGACAATTTATTGAAATCCTGTCGTTACTTGAAAGAAAAATGTCAGACAATAATCTGCCCCTAATTAGTACACAATAAAGACGTGTCTTCAGTCCCAAATATGTACGCAATAAAGACGTGTCTTCAGTCCCAAATATGTACGCAATAAAGACGTGTCCTAAGTCCCAAATATTTACGCAATAAAGACGTGTCTTCAGTCCCAAATATGTACGCAATAAAGACGTGTCTTCAGTCCCAAATATGTACGCAATAAAGACATGTCTTCAGTCCCAAATATGTACGCAATAAAGACGTGTCTTCAGTCCCAAATATTTACGCAATAAAGACATGTCTTCAGTCCCAAATATGTACGCAATAAAGACATGTCTTCAGTCCCAAATATTTACGCAATAAAGACATGTCTTCAGTCCCAAATATGTAAGCAATAAAGACATGTCTTCAGTCCCAAATATTTACGCAATAAAGACATGTCTTCAGTCCCAAATATGTACGCAATAAAGACATGTCTTCAGTCCCAAATATGTACGCAATAAAGACGTGTCACATTGGAGATGAATAACAAAATAAAATACGTTAAATGCGACACTGTCTCAGGGGTGGGAAGCATAACAATTAATTTAGACTGTTATAGATAGGGCCGTGATGTCAGTAGATGTCTACAGCTATCAGCTCTTAATGTCAACATTAAGTGGCTCTACCATGACGTTAATTGTTATTGATAGTTGTAAGGGACATGATGTCAGTAGAGCGCTGGGGGACAGCGGGTGGTATGGACCAATCTATTCGGACCTGCTGTACTTTTTTTTTCTTGCGGAGTTATATTATTGGACTAAAATTCTTTGCAAGAATTGTCAGCGAACTGGGGCCCCGAAGGTGCAAAAAATAAAACTTCCTTTGAGAAAATGAGAGCTCTTGAGACAGGTAAAGTTGTGGCCGGCTTGTGTTTTGGCCACAATGTGTCTGACCTGTGCGATATGTAAACATACCCGATAAATTGTGTGGTGGTTAATCTACTAATTTATGTTAGGCTTAGTTGCGTCACTAACTCAGAGTCACATTCTGGGGTCAGCCCATGTAGTAAATCTGGGCTATCTCCAAGTTAGATGTGCCCAGGGTATCCCCAAGTTAGATGTACCCAGGGTATCCCCAAGTTAGATGTACCCAGGGTATCTCCAAGTTAGATGTACCCAGGGTATCCCCAAGTTAAATGTACCCAGGGTATCTCCAAGTTAGATGTACCCAGGGTATCCCCAAGTTAAATGTACCCAGGGTATCCCCAAGTTAGATGTACCCAGGGTATCTCCAAGTTAGATGTACCCAGGGTATCCCCAAGTTAAATGTACCCAGGGTATCACCAAGTTAGATGTTCCCAGGGTATCCCCAAGTTAGATGTGCCCAGGGTATCCCCAAGTTAAATGTACCCAGGGTATCCCCAAGTTAAATGTACCCAGGGTATCCCCAAGTTAAATGTACCCAGGGTATCACCAAGTTAGATGTGCCCAGGGTATCTCCAAGTTAGATGTGCCCAGGGTATCACCAAGTTAGATGTTCCCAGGGTATCCCCAAGTTAGATGTTCCCAGGGTATCCCCAAGTTAGATGTTCCCAGGGTATCTCCAAGTTAGATGTACCCAGGGTATCACCAAGTTAGATGTACCCAGGGTATCACCAAGTTAGATGTGCCCAGGGTATCCCCAAGTTAGATGTGCCCAGGGTATCCCCAAGTTAGATGTACCCAGGGTATCTCCAAGTTAGATGTGCCCAGGATATCACCAAGTTAGATGTGCCCAGGGTATCCCCAAGTTAGATGTGCCCAGGGTATCCCCAAGTTAGATGTACCCAGGGTATCACCAAGTTAGATGTGCCCAGGATATCACCAAGTTAGATGTGCCCAGGGTATCACCAAGTTAGATGTACCCAGGGTATCACCAAGTTAGATGTTCCCAGGGTATCACCACGTTAGATGTGCCCAGGGTATCACCAAGTTAGATGTTCCCAGGGTATCACCAAGTTAGGCAAGGCTATGATACGCCCATGGTGCCCCCCCCAGTTTGATACGCCCATTGCCCCCCTGGTTTATGTCAAGTTTTGCATTTTTAAAAGAGTTTTTAATGATGTCAACGTGTTGGTTTCCTGGTATTCCTCAGACAACCCACTCAGTTAAGAATAAACTACTGTATTGTCTTTGCTGTTTTAAAAATAACATTTAGACAAAAGCCATGCGTGCCAATGTACCTTCATCGTCCGAACTGTCCACTTGTCCGGACTGGTCTGGAACTGGACTACGTCCACAATGTTCTATAGTATTAGTAATCCCGGGTTGGTTTGAGTTCCGACCTTGACCCAGTGAAGGTGCCGAACGCCCAGCAGACGATGGAAAGTCTGACCTCCAGTTGATGACAGAATTAAACCCATGTTCCCTGTGATAGGTGGCCTGTCCATTGCTGGTTCCTGTTGAAATGTCAGTAAACGCTCCCGGTGTGACATCTGTCACTGGCAGCCTCAGGTTTGTTGGGCCGTCACCGTCGTATTCTGCTGGCATGAGATCAACGTATTAATTATGGTGTTGTTAATCAATGAGAACATTCCACGCGAAGTTCTCCGTTGAAAAAAGTTATACAAATAAATCCTTGAAATGTTAATGTAAATATAGATACTAGATCTCTAGCAAATCTTACATCAATGCCCTTATAAAAACTAAACAAAGCGGAAATTTTAGCAAATTTCTGTTTCATTACCTTGCCCCTTTCATATGAATTAACACAGCGCATTTGACATATTTATATTACAGTTTATATGGTAGTTTTCATAATATTTTGATAAGAAAATAAAAGCTCGCATGGTCTATATATATCAAAATGCTAATGGTTTAATTACTATTTTTCATTTTACTGTTTGTTGTTTTCTGATCGTTAAAATAATTGTTTAAAACAGTTTTTTATCAAGCAATATTCTTTACAAGTGCATTAATGCGAATTTAAGTTTGCGATTGTGTTGGTAAATGGAATTAATTAAGAATGTGATACTTTGAAAATAAACAGAAAGAAAATCCTCATGAAAAGATAAATTAAACGATTTTTTAAAAATATTTTTTTGTTCTTATGTGTGGCTTTTTTCCACCATCCCCCCCATCCCAAAATCTCATTCAAATCTCATTTATTTGGATCCTTAAAAAAAATATAATCTTTTTTATGTTACTGCATGAATAAAAGGTTAAAGTTTAAGAGTAATTTATACTTGCAAATTTATTAAACAGGCAAATATGTTATACGTGTTTAATTACTTTAATACAATATGAGTTTTTAAATAGTAACTCCTCTAATTATAAATAATTATCTAGGTGGCTCGACATCTGAAATAAAAATAATAAAATATTCTAAAATACTTTATTTAATCTGAAAACTGATGACTTACGCTGAAATATTGACCAGTTTTATTCGGTTTAACTGTCAATAAATTGAAATAAATGACGTTTTGAACAAAGTTATTAACTTTACGTTATTACAAAGCGCGTTGTGAAATACAAGCCAGCTGTGTATGATACAAGCCAGCTGTGTATGATACAAGCCAGCTGTGTATGATACAAGTCAGCTGTGTATGATACAAGTCAGCTGTGTATGATACAAGTCAGCTGCGTATGATACAAGTCAGCTGCGTATGATACAAGTCAGCTGTGTATGATACAAGTCAGCTGTCTATGATAAAACATAGCTGTGTATGATACAAATCAGCTGGTTATTAGTATTTAATGATAAAGTTAATGCTTAAATTATTTTTTAAATACTGAAGTTAGAACATTAATATTTGATAATGTTCTATATAATAATAATGTAGCTAATAACTGTATTCAAAGTCCTTTCGTGTATATAAGCCTTGATAAAATACCGTAATTAAAATTTATCCCAAAATTTTTATACAAAAGCACATAATTTTAAGTTAGAATCTATTTATTTTTAAAAAATTATATATTTAATCCATGTTCCAAAAGGTTTAGTTTTTTTTATTTCAGGCAACCGCTAGTAGAATACGGTCACAGAATGATACTTTAGACAATTTCAAGATACACACACACACAAAACATGTCTATCTAGCACTCGAGCCCGGCTTATCCTTGTGTACCTCACTTAAACACCGTGCTAATCCGGTCCATCGACTCACAGACACACAACGAGGTTTAGTAAATCCTCCAGGGATTTAAGACTTAACACGGAGCGGTCTCCAGTACGATGTCCGAGTTGTCAGATGACACGACTTATAACCAACATCAAAACATCTTATCTATTGGTAGTAATAATTCGCTCGTTTGTCTCACCTGTCGCCGCCGTATTTCTCAGACTGTTCAATTGCATCATGACGTCACGGTATTACGATATTCCTCCCCAGTGTTCAATTCGTCCACCATCTTTGAATGATCTCCGCCTAACAAATTGCACTTTCTGGTAAGTGTGTCCGACTTCTTCAAGGGGCCACGACTCGTGGGGTCGCCTCCACCCAGCCACCCAGTGGGCTTGGACTGGTCACCTTTCATGGTCACTTGATATAGAACAAATCGGTAAAATCTACAAATAAAACGGACCTGGTCACGTGACTCTCCCGGTGGTCCTTTAAGCCGGGCCCATTGTCCAGCCCAGTGGTAGGCTTCTGTACCTCTTCAAGTGGAGACGTAATTGTTGGTTGCTTAGCTCCAGGGGAGTGTTGGGGTGAGGGAGGGTGGGGCATGAGGTCGTCCCGTCAATGCCCTGAAGGACGGACACCGGGTAACAGTGGACAGTCCGGCTTGACCCACTAGCGACATCAGATACGGGTAGAGATACAATTGTAATCCAGGATTTAATGATTCGCTTCTTAGTGACACTGCTATTAACAGCCTACTCCACCAGAAGGCAGGGAGGTAGTCTTACACCCCTTCTCGGGGACGTTTTATCCCTCCACCATCTCTAAGACATGAACCGTGTACATTGAGTTCTACTTCTACGACAGCGTGGTGCCCAACTCCAAATACGGAAATAGACGCCTAAATGTGTGGTTCTGTGTGTAAACAGACTGTAAACTTCTATACAAACGAGTGTATCACCCGTCAAAAATGACGGAAGTTTTCAAAATAAATATATTTCAGCTGAAATCTATGAATTTTGATAAAATACAAATCAGAATTTTTAAAAATAATGTTATACAAAACTTTCATAATTTTATACATTTATTTCCAAATTTAACAATTTTATGCGGACACTCAAAAAGAGTTAGTTTTGGTGCACACTTTGGTGCGCTGCTTTCTAAAATTAGTAGCGTTAACATACATAACAAATTGTGTATATTGATGATGTATTTGTTAACAGTTAAAAATTACACCAGCAATACCCCTCAAATTATATTAGAGCGTATTTTAATATTTGAACTACACAGGAAAAGGAGTGTAACTGTGTAACTATGTGAGTTACAGACTGCAGTACTGTAATATGGTTGTTTGGGCTCGGCTTGTTTAACCACCATTTTTCTCACTGCTTCAGATTTTTTAAAATAATATCAACACCCGCCCCGTATACATACAACCAATAATTTCTTTTAATTCATTTTCAGCCAATTTGAACTGATGTCCGAGGCAGTGAGACTACAATCAGCATTTAAATAATAAATAATATATTTTATATATGTGTGTGTTTGTGTGTATGTGTGTTATTTAAATAGGGTATGCATATCACTAACAAGGCGTTACAAAACATTGTTGTATACATATCCTGTTTTAACATATTTTTTGTTGTCTCATATTGAGATAGTCACATGATCATGTCGCCATGGAGAGTGTTATTGTTGTGATGTTTACAATCGCTTACGGTTTAAAACGTTAATTTGTTCATTTCAGGAAGCGCTTTTTAATTTTCAAGCTGTCTGCTCTTGGAATTTTTGTTTCCTAAACGATTCTAGCTTTCAAAATGTTGTAACTTGCTTTTATTAACAATAAACAAAATTATTTCAGAGTTGACAACTTGACTAATGTCCTACAATTAGAACATTACTTAATGAGTCTTACAAATGACAAGCCATATTGCATGATAGTAACAGAGTGTAGGCCTTGTTAAAAATCGTTTTAAAAAAGAAATACTTAAAAGAATTTTTTAAAGTGGATATGTTTAATAAAGTGAGTGATGTTGCTTGTCATACGTAGTGAGATGTTGCTCGTTATGACGAAATGTTGTCCTGTGTTTGTTATCATATGATGGGAGCGAATTCATTCAATTTCTGTCATGGGGAAATGACTGCATCCGGTGATCTAAGCAGCCAATGAAATTGTGGAGAAGAGAGAACAAACACAATTTTCTTTTCAAGGTGAATGTCCTCAGGGGTGCACAGATCAGACAGATTCTTTTTGATCTCTTGTACCAGAGCTGTGCGGGGAATATGCGTGGAAATATGTTAACTTTTGTATATGTGTTTTTTGGTTGAAGTGGGGCATGGGACATCTTATTGTAGCAAAGCAAATGTTTTGGTTGAAGTGGGGCATGGCACCAATTATTGTAGCAATGCAAATGTTTTGGTTGAAGTGGGGCATAGGACATCTTATTGCAGCAATGCAAATGTTTTTGGTGAGGTAGCGGCATTTATGCAAGATTTTGTTTCAGAAAAAAAAAAAGAAGAAGAAAATATGTTTCTACTGGAATAATGGATTTGCCGTATTGGAAATGACTCTAAACGAGATCTGTGTGGCTCAAGTTAAATGTTTACAAAATGGGGGGGGGGGGGGGGGAGACTGCAATCAGGCTTATAAATTAGTAACTCTTGAAACACGTCGATAATCCGGACTACATTGACATGACCATGGTCACAGTTGCCAAGCCGTTTTTCGACGGTTAATGACAATTTATTTTAAAAAATTAGTGAAGCTGTCCGATTTACTATTGATACGTTACATGATGTCATAAATATAGATATATACATGTAGATCATCTGAGTTTGTCTCAATTTTTCACCAACTTTTCCGTTGATCCCGACAGTGTTAGCACATCAGCAGGGGTCTAAGACCAATAACTCTTCTCACTCTGTACCACTGGCTCACATGAACGTAAATAGCCCCGTTTTATTTGTAAACGGCTGTATGCATTACGTCATCTCTCCTCTTGTCCTAGTCGGACGTGCTACTTGTCTAACTAACCACCGGCATATATCCCACTGCCGCATGTGTTCTGTTTGTTCAATAAACCTTCAATCCTTGAATGGAAGTGTCTTTAGCCTTAGGGCAGTGAAATACTGTGTACCCAACACCTAAACAACACTCTTGTCACGTGCTCCTAAACAACGTTATTGTCTTGTGCTCATAAACAACGCTCTTGTCCTGTGCTCCTAAACAACGCTCTTGTCCTGTGCTCCTAAACAACGCTCTTGTCCTGTGCTTCTTAACAACGCTCCAGGGGTTGTGTCAACTCGCTCAGTTTATCCACTTGTTCTTCAAAATCCTCAATAAACTTCCTTAAGACAAAGTCTCGTAAAAGGGCGTGCTACCATGTTTTATAGTCACATCACCACGGTGTGAGAACACCTGAGACAAAATAGACACTGGACTTGAGACAAAATGGACAGAACACCTGAGACGAAATAGACAGAACACATGAAAGCCAGAAAACATTCTCTGAAAGCCTTTGTTTTAAGCCATAAAACATCTTCTCTAAAAGCCTTTGTTTTAAGCCATAAAACATCTTCTCTGAAAGCCTTTGTTTTAAGCCATAAAACATCTTCAAAGACTCTGTCTTTGCCACTTACTGATAAGAAAGCTCGGATGCGTGGTCCTCTCTTATCGAATTAACCATTTTATATCACTGGACCACTGGACCTAGAAACGCCTGCAGTTTGTGTCTGTGCCACTCATCACCAGCCTAGCAGCAGACATATTCCCAACTTTGAAGCACAACACGGCGAGACGGCGACAAGTTGAGTTGAAGGCGGAACTCGGGGATCCTTGGAATGTGGTACGAGGAAGGCAGTCCGTACAGAGACATAATCTGATAACTGGCGATTATAGGGTCAGTTTAGTGAAGATTAGGGGCTCTATGTTAGAGCAAGACGCCAGTGTTTGGGCAAATGTGTTTGTCTTAGATTGGAGAGACTAACACTGGCCCACAAGCCACCGTTAATCTAAAGGAGAAGAAAAAACAACTGCTGGATAGCGATATGAAGAGAAGGAAGACATGAAAGTGTTGCCGCATTGGTAGGATGGTCGTCCGGTGGCCAGATACACAATAAATATTATAGTTCATATTTAAAAACTCTCGACTCCCATACTTATTTAACAAGTATCTAGCTGTATCTCTTTAAGGCCAGATTATCTCATCAGTGTCTCAATTCTCCATGAAACCTTGTATTATGATCTATGATCTGTGCGATGCGTTGACGATGTAGATGCAATTAATTTTTGAACTTTTCAAATATTCAAGATCACCTTAACAAATTTTGTGTAACAAACTATACTAATGTAATGTATAACCCTAAAACTAAAAGATATATGTTACTTATATCTCAGTCTGAAATGTGAATAAACAACTCACGTATCTAAACAGTGTATATATAACAAAATCATACGAAAAGTGTCAATCTCATATTGCCTAGAGTAGGGGGAAGCCACTTTACCCAATCTCATACCACCTTAAGTAGGGGGAAGCCACTCTACCCAATCTCATACTACCTAAAGTAGGAGGAAGCCACTCTACCCAATCTCATACTACGTAAAGTAGGGGAAGCCACTCTACCCAATCTCATATTGCCCTAAAGTAAATGGAAAAGACGTAAACAAGGTAAGGGTTAGCCTGACCGAACGTAACAAAACAGCGAACGTTTCGGCAAAGAGCCTTTTTCAACGAACATACAATACACAAATAAAACGACAATAAAAAATCAAATGAAGAAACGTAGCTGCGGTGAAATCCAAAGTATCCAAGCTATCGATAATTAATACCATTAATTCTTACTAAACTTACTGCCATTCATATCGACGATCTAGGGTTTTTTTTAAAATTCCTTTGTATTTAATTTATAATTACGAAGGAATTAATTAAATCTACTTGTTTTTATGAAATGTTAAATTATTTTAATATATTTATTTTATATAAATTCTATTTGTCTACAATTAGTGATAAATCATTAAACTTTCATTGTACTATCGATTTGAGCATAAGCTTAGCTCTGGACCAAAGCATTATTTAGCCGAGGGTGATCAGAATGATTTTATTATTGTTTTTATTAAGTTATTTTTTTAAAACTGAAAATATTCTGTATTATTGAATGACTAATTAAATTAATTAATAACTAAATATTTACATGGTGATAAAATGTTAACAATAAACCTTAGATATATTAATTCCTTTTTATTGATATATATTTTTGAAGTAATGGTTTCACCCCTTTTCGTAAATGTCCGAGTCTGAGTCTAAGCTTAATCTTACTGTATTTTTAGTTGTAATTGAACTAATTGTAATTAGTCTAAGTTTAAATATAAATGTAGGCTAAAAGCCGATTA
>MUZC01002091.1:631110-643366 GCA_002072015.1 Radix auricularia | reverse complement strand
AATTTGTTTTTAAACATTATGTGTCCATTTTATAAAAGTTCTGTACATTTCTATTAAAATAAATACAATTTAAAACAATATGGTCAAATTTCGGCTTTGATATATTACTTGGTTAATTTGTTGTGATTTTTTAAAGTTTATCAAATTTCTTAAATTTTGTGACCATACACTGTTATAAAAATTCTAGTTTATATTACTAAAAATTTAACATGTGCCTGTCAGTTTCTTGATAAAGAGCTTTAAATTGCCTTTGAGATGATGGTAAATTTATATTTTTAGCTGATTGGGTTAATTTTTTATTATTTTTTAAAAATGAAGTAAAATTGACTTTTTGTCTCCCATTTTAATTTTTGTCAAATCGTGATTCAGCTCACTTTGGAATGAATTAAATGTTAATTTATAACACTGTGACAGACCTGAAAAAAATTGAGCTTGTTAAATGTATACTTTTCTGTGAGGGAGAGAAGTTTGAAAGCTCAGTAAAAAGTTTTTTTTAAATTGTAGGGTGCCGAAAACACACTTTTGCACACAAAGTGTCGGCGGCCATTTTTGAATTTTCAAAAATTCATATTTTAAAAACTACTTGTGACAGAATAATAATTTTTGTTGTTCTGTTCTAATGAAGATAAGCACTATAGAGGGGAATATTCAGATTGAATGTAGCTATAATTTGAAATTTTCATTTAGAATACCTAGATTTAAACTCATAATCACGTGTTCAACTAAAGTTTGGCAGTTTATTAGATTTAAACCCTTAATCGTGTACAACTAAAGATTGACAACATATTAGAGTAGAGCTAAACTCAGCCACACAGTCATGTATATGACTTGATAACCCTCACAAGGTATATGGTGGCGTACAATTACAAAATTGCCACTAGCATAAATGTACTACATAGAACATGCACATTATTGCAAACAGCTAATGTGCCGACTGGAGTGAATCACCAATCCCAACCTGCTCATAACACATATGGAATGAAATATTACGATTCCATGTCCATGTGATTATATATTATATATCAATAAAAAAACTGCTGTTGACCAAAGATCATGGACCACAAATGATATCACGTGACCAGATGAAGTCAAGAGCAAGAATAGCTAACTATTGACAGTAACGACATCCAAAATAAGTCTATATTATATATTTATTAACAGTTTTTTAAGTGCCTAACTCTAAATTTAAACTCATTGTATCAGGGGAGGTAGCAGTCAACCAGTCAAATACTTTATAATTTTTATACCATTATAATTTATATACGATAATAGCTATAAGGATGTTTATTATAATACGCAGGGCAAAACACTCAGAAAATACAACATTCTAGTTATGTCTCGTAAAACATTTATAATATATAACTATAACATTTATAATATAATGTGCATCAATCTTGAACATATTTTTAAAAGTATTGTCAATATAATGCGCACCTTATTGCGCGACAGAAAAGGTTGTTGAACATAATGCGCACCACGACACTCTATCTCAAAAATTATAAAAAAGCTTTATGCAGTCCTATTCTGTATGATATATTAATCTAAAAAATTAACGTGATACATAGAGATAAATAAAATAATTTAAAAATTCAATAATTCAATTACAGTACATTCAATTTATCTGAAACTTTGATACCTAATTTTTATTATCGGCACGAGTCTGCCTGCAAAATTTCAGCTCGCTAGGCTCAGACATCACAAGTTAATATAAAGTATAAAGGATTTAAAAATGTTGATGCTCACATAATTCAGGATCACAATTAATGGTAAAAATCTTACAATAAAATTATCGAGGATTTTTCAAATGATATAGATAGAAAGGTGAGACTCGAACATGCTGTACTAATGGTTTATAACTGATGTTTTAATATTTCAACTGGATTCTCTCCCCTTAATTAAAAAATTAAAGTTCGACCGTTAATTAATATTGCCCTATGACAGCGGTCGGTAAACCATGGCTAGTGAGCCAATGGGGCACTATTGATGGCTTCATCTAGCTCTAAGACAAATGTTTGATAAATATTTTTTAAAATGTTTATTCAGACTCCATTATCTACCTATTTATTGCACATTTTGAAAAACAGCATAACAATAACAATGTTAATCAATGTTATCCAAAAGAATTCAGAGACATAATCAATACTTTCCATTATACTGTTAGTCTTTTAGTGTTGAGAGTACACAAATTACAGTTACTTGAATTTTTGTTTTAAACATAATGTATGGCTCTCATAGAATTACTTTTCAAAGTATGTGGTGTTTATGGCTCTCTCAGACAAAAAAGTTTCCCCGACCCCTGCTCTGTGATTAACATTTCCACTATCACAAATGTCAAATTCAATGTGACACCACTTTGCCTAGACTATTGAAGTTAAAAGCATTTCAATAAATGGTATTTTCATTGTTACTTTAATAAACAAACTCAAGACATCAATAGACTGACAGTCAGGTTTAATACAAGTGTAAAAATTGGAGTCACAACAGAAAACTTAAAGCAATTAATTTGATCAACAGAATTAATCATAAGACAGACTTCTTAACTTAAAACATTGTGTTTGGAAACATTGTGTTGCAGACAAAAACTACCCTACTCAGTACTTGAGGTATCAAAAAAATGTGTATGAGATAACACTGAAATCAAATAAGCTCAAAATTCTTTAATTAAGTACTCAATGCTTAGTAAATACAAGAGATAACAAAAGTTTGATTTTGTTAAAAGTTTCAAAATTCTGAACTTAAAATCAAAGGATATTTCCAAACACTTGGAATGTCTTAAATGAGCAAAAAATTCCATCACATGGCCAAAGTCCTGTCACATTTAAGTAGATTTGTTGCAGTCAAATAAAAAAATCGTGATTTAAGAATTTCACAACATGATAAATGTTAAAGTAAAAAAAACAACACCAATTTAGTCTTCATTCTCCGTTAATAAAATTTAATCAGTTCTTCAATATAACTTGATAGTGCCATATTCAAAATAAAGGAGCAGTTTTACGACAATGATTATATGTTGAACTAATATCTACTGAACCAATGGAATGATGTATGAAGTAGAGTCTTGTAATGACCATGGTTTTCTTGACATGAAATTTTGCCCAACAAATGGACTGTTGTAATATCTTGTAATGTGTCAATGATTAATGACACATGTTCACAGACTATAAGTATACAATTTAATATCACAATTTTCTGTCTCGGATATACATTATTGTATTTCAATAGTATAGTATAGTATAGTAAAAATGTATTTATTATTAATATCTGCATTAGAAATTGACAAACTCATATAATCAGATCTCGATCACCACCTCTCATCATTGAGCAACAAAATATGATACTATTGATGCAGCTTATGTACACTGTCAACTCATCTATTTACAAGATCATTGTCACATCTATCAAATGCTAATTTCAACAAGAGATTTCTAAATTTTTGGAAAAAGAGAAAGTAGAGAAACCTAAAATTATGTTAAATTTAATAGTTTTTAAAAAAAGAAAAATAATTACATAACTTCTATTTATAAGTTGTTAAAAGCATGTGCAACAGGAAGAAAAGTAATAAATTTTTATTTCAAATGAAATAACTAATATAAAAAACCAAATAAAAACACAATTCAACTTAATGATAAAATTGTACAAACCATAAAAAGTTATTATTAAAATAAATATCTTTTTTGAGTATACTGAATACTGTCTCATTTTGATCATAGATTTGTTCAACAGATTGCTAAAAATGCACCCATTATAATAAATTGTTTATATATAACTTATAACATTTGGTGGATATTATTCAAAATAAATAAGCTCATTGAGACTGAACTTATTTTTGGATCATATTTAAGGATCAATTACCATTGAATTAAATATATTAATCAAACTTACTCCCACTCATCTAACTATCCAAGAGTTAAAAAAAAAGAAAATTTAAAATAGGACTATAGAAATGGATCCCATTACAACATCCTATTCCATCCAATCAAATGGACCCACCAAGCAATTTTAAAAAAAAAATAATAAAGTATTAAAGTTCATCTTTTTTCTTGATCCAGTCCTTAACAGAGTCTATGTCATCATCAACCTCTAACTTGTCAAAAGAGGGGAGAGAACTGAAATACAATCAAATATTGTTTAACTTTAAATTTAAATTAATTACAAACACTGCACATGGATACTTGTATCCTCATGTCAATGCTTATGTGTTTTTATATAATAAACAAAATTCCACTATCACTTACAAATGTAAAATTCAAGACTTCTATAATTGGAATGAAAATTTATCAATGAATTACAAAAAAACATAACAAATCAGAAAAATATTTAATGATCTTAGAATGTTTAAACAGATATAACTAATACAAGTTTTAAAGGAAAAATTGAAACTGTGTAATTTAGAAACTTTGATATTCTAAAAGATTAATAACTGTCTTTCATTGATTTTTTGACCAAAAGTAATTGGTAACTGTTAACTTAATACTTAATACTGCAGCAAAATGAAACTGATACCACTTGAGCACCATAATATTTTAGCTAAATTTCTTAATGAGGAACACGGATAATATTGATCAAATATAAACTAAACTTTTTAATCAAAGAGCACAAAAGTAAAAACAAAATAAAAGATTATGATTCTTTAAAACACTTGTAACTTACTTAACAATAGCTCCTGAGACTCTATCTAGAATTCCACCTGGTGATAAAACAGTTAAATTTGTGTATTGCAATTACACCTATTTATTAACAATTTTCTCTTACAAAGCTACAAACAAATTCTGAATAAAAGTAAAAAATGCTTTTAAGCAAAATAATTTTTTTAAATGATATGACATCAATGATCAATAATAATAAAAAATCCTTCAAAACTTACCTGCTGTACACACAGTGTTGCAGAATGCATCACAAAGGTAGCAGAATTTACAGTACTGGAAAATTTAAAAACCACACAATGAAATTAAATGTTTGACCTTTTTCAACAGCAAATATGCAAAACACCTATAGTTTAAAGCAATATCTAAAGATAAGATAGCTATAACATTTTATAATTTGATTTATCCCTTTACAAAGAAAAGACATGGTGGTAGTGAAGAAAGAATATCTGTAAGTGTGCATTTATCTTCATTCTTTTTATAGTTATACATGCATTAATTACTTGATGATAATCTTCATCAATAAGCCTACTCTAGAACTAAATTTCTTGTATTCTAACAGAGTGTAAAACAATCAACATGTTTACCTGATAATTTTGCAATTAATTATTGTATAAGAACTTTAAATATTGCTTTATTTGAATATTCTGTTATTTTGAGCACTGCCCAATTATTAGGTGTATTTACAAATATAATGATAACACAGGGCTAATCAAATATTATTTTCAAAGGGAATTAACTTAATTTTTGACACCGACTGAGTCAAGACTGATACTGATATGCAATTATGTTTTATAATTGTAATTGTATGCAATTGAAATTCTGAGCTTTTAATTACTTGGAGGTAATTAACATTTGATTAAGACCAAATGTTCACACATTACTAAAATATATCGGTCTTATTTATAATTCCATTTCTTGAAATTAGTATAAGTTTCTCTTTCACCACTGGTTATATTTTTCTATTTAATCCGTTTTTCTATGCTATGTTCAAGACAATAAAATTTGAATGTTCTAATGTATTTCTTCAATAATTTCAACATGAAAAACATAATATTATAAAAAAAACTATAAGGGGAGTCCATAGATGACATCACACAATTTTGGCCAATTTTTACCCCCCACACTTTGTCACAAAAACATAGACCCCCTTGTCACAAAAACATTGACCCCTCTCCAATGACATCACCAACCATTGACCCCTCTTTAAAAGCTGTATTTAAAAGCATGTTTCAAATAACTTTTTTTATCATTTAAGTATTAAGCACTCTAATATCACAACACGGAAGAAGCCATTGCAAACGTCATTAAATAAATTGCTAGCAATCAAAAAATTTTATTTCAAGTTTCCCATTTGATGGGACGTCACATTTCCCCCTTGTCACAAATGTGTGATCCCTGTGAGAGAGACGTGTTGTGTTGTAGTTGGCAACTATGTCCAGGTCATACATTGTTAAGACTAAAGATGGTATGACATACCGACGAAACAACAAGTTGAAACATTCATTTAGGAGAGATGTGACGGAGATTTTTTAGTTTGACACACCAGAATCGGTGTACGAAGTACACGCTCCCAGCATCGGTACAAATGGGTCATTTCCTAGCGTCGCAACTCATCAAGCGAAGGGGCTAACAGCTACAACTAGATATGGGAGGCAGGTGAAGCCACCAACACGATTCCCAGATAAAGAGACATAAATCCATACAGTGAGATTATGAGACATTTGAAGTAACATTCAGTGTTAGATTTATATACTGAATTGTTTGATGTTTTACTTGTGTTATTTGCTTGTTGATAATCTGGGTCATTCATTTGCTTTGTTTAGAATGAAGATATGAGAGACATGTCGTTGTGTTGACATTGTATGAGCATGCCAGATGACTTGATTGAGTACGAAACATGTAATTTGTGCTGTGAACTAAGAGAGAATGGTTGGCTATAAATGTAAGTATCAGGATTAAACAGACAGTTGTTACACATACCAAAAGCTGTTGGTGTCTTGTTTCTTTACTCCGCTACTTCTACATGGTGTCAGACTAGTTCTATTACACCCCCCCCTCACCTTTCCCTGGGTGCGTGACATCATTTATGGACGTCCCAAAGAGCAAAACTAATATCTATTGACTCTGGCTTAAAATTCTTCAAGTGGCGAGCGCTTTTGTATGAACGCTTAGGAGAGGGGGTTCCAAAATGTGTACTTTTGTGCGTACGTAATATATGGATAACCCCCCAATATGTTAATATGGACAAATTGATTTTTTTTTGTTAATCTAAATTGATTACACAAGACCACTCCTGTACTGATTAACTGTTCAACCTGTTAACAATTAACTCTATAACTGTCCTAATGATCAGCCGTTAATATAATCATCATAAAAAATGTGAATGATTTTATTTAAGTTGTTTAGAAAGGAGAGATCACTATTGATTGAGAATTGATTTCCCTTCCTGTTTCAAAATGTGGTTGTTTATTAATTTTACTAAATTTAATTTTTTGATGAAGAACTACTGAACAGAGGAGAAGGACTTTAAGCTGAATGTCATTGAAAGCAAATGCTGGCATAAAGGTGAAATTTCATGTAATGCCTTTCAGGAAAAAAAGTGGCTGGCCAAGCCGGATCTACTCCTTACAACAGCTCAAGATGCTGTTATTGAGGAGAAAATAATCAGAAACGAAACAAACAAAACCTGTCAGTCATTTTTAGTGCAATTTTTAAATGTGTGGTTTTGTGCAGTCTCTTTCTAGCACCATTCCCCAGCAGCCATGAGTTCAACCACCTGGCATACCTCTGAGCATCATTTGTTTTTATTGGAGGGCAAGAAGGAGAAAGATTGCTTTGGTTGCAGTGACGAGAACAAAGACCAAAAAAATAGAAAGGGCAGAAAACGGACACTACACTGGTGTTCTGCTTGCAAAGTTTGGTGCCATGAGTAATGCAAGTCTCACCTCATTCATCAGACCAACTAGGCTCATAGTTGGAAAAGAATATAAGACATTCATGAGGTCTTTGTTTACTATAAGTATTGTAATAAATCATTGATTGAATCAATTCAGAAAATGAAATTTGTAAAATCATTTTAATGTATTATAATTGACCTTTTATTTGGAGTGACAGAAATTTGAAGGTAATGAAAAAAACATTTCAACAAACTTACATTTTCTAAACAAATTACGCATAACTAGAGATTTTCTAAAAGAACAGTGTGCTAATATCTCAAAAACTTGACTTTGTGATAGAACAAGTTCTAGAGTGTTAGGTTGCTTTGAATGCAGATGATGAGTTGTAAAATTTTACGCACTCAACATACATAATATAAAAAAAATTATTTCTACATTATATTACACATTGTCCAATGTACTTTCAGGAAATGTATACATATTAGGATCTCTTGACAAACGAGGGGTGAGACTGCAATCAGGGTGGTCGAGTGCAGCGAGGATTTGTTCCCGGGGCCTAGAGAGTCCTGTGTCACCCTGCTCTAAATGGGTACCTAACTAACAATAGTTAGGCGGCCGAGTAAAGTATGGAACCCTTAAAGCCGTGGCCTGTGACAGCTGCATCACTTGCCAACAGATCATCTGTCATGGTCTGTAGGCGCAATTATCTTCTGCATAGAAGGAGCGTCTGTATATCTAAGATAAGATAAGGCTTGTAAAAAATTGTCTTGGGTGATTACAGTGATTACACAAGACAAACAGTGTCCCGTCTCCCGACACTTCAATGGACGCAACCATATGGGCGTCAAGGACCTGGCAGTCAGTCATCGTCATTGTCTCTTGCACAAACACAACCAGGAGGGTCAGTCTGGAGAATAAACTCATACAAGAGTATGGGACTCTTGCACCACATGGGATGAATGTTGTGTTTGCTTTGACCACCTAGTCGTTTTGCCCCTCCAACTCTCTCCTTTCCTATATAGGCTTGCTCTGCTCTCTTCCAGCTTTACTTTCATTGACTCTTTGATTTCACCGCAGCTAAGTTTTTATTCTTTATATTCGTTTTGTGTATTGTATGTCCGTTGAAAAAGGCTCTTTGCCGAAACGTTTGCTGTTTTGTTACGTCCTGTCAGGCTAACCCTTACCCTGCTTATGTCTTTTACCATTTACTTTTTAGGATCTCTTGAGTTCATTTACATAAATTAGTATGGGATTTTGTCGTTTTCAACAAGCCTATGAAAATGCCTTTAAAAATGTCAGGATGGCACAGAAAAATGCACAGGACAACCTTAGTTAAAAGTCTCTTAAAGCTTACCTTGCACATTTTACAATTGGGCTTTGTTTTACTGGTTTCACAGGGACAATCTTCACATAATTTGCAAAACTGAGGAAATTTTAGTAACAAAATTATAATAATTTGTTGATTGTTAATTTTTATTAGTACCCACTGAGTAACAAAAAAGAAAAATTACTATTACAGTTTAATACATAATAATGAAAGTAGTGTTGTCCTTATACTGGTAAATTTTTTACTTAACTAAAAAAATTGTATGCACATACAAAGACATCTTAATTTATACTTTGAACAAAATATTCAACATTTAAAGAACAAACTAGCAATGCAAAAGTATGAACTGAGTCAAAAGTTTAAAGAAGTGATTACCTCACAGTAGGAACAGTATGTACAAACAGAGCCTTTCGCATATTCAATCTTTGCAGGGTCAACTTCTGAAGTACTTTCTGTTTCACTAACTTCCTCTACTTCAACCATGGGTTCCTGACTTATGTCTTCAGAACCCCCCATAACTGTTGCAAAAGCAATGGCTAAGGCCAAACATTGACAAAACAAGTACTTCATAGTCGAATAAAATATATTATCCAAAGGGGGTTGCAATTTATGACAACTGAAAATAAATGTATTTGTTAATAGTTAATATTATTTTTAGAATGTAATTGCTTAAATTAATTTTCTTAAATGAATCTAGTAGACTTTAAAATATTTATCAATATGCCAATATTAGAATGCGGTGAAGCCCTATTGCCATTGCCTATTGATTTGTATTGAAGTAGTTTTAATCGCTTGAGCTCAAAACATAGTTTTAAACCCCAAAAATTTGTCTAGTCAAAAAGCAGTTATAAACTTTAAACATAATGCAGAGTACACTATTAACATTGCTTCTATTAGACTTCTAATGCTATTATTTTCATTACAAAACTGCAAGTATGCAAACACGATAATAAATGATAACAAAATTATCCATGAAAAATGTAGTTTCAGGAGAGCTGAAAAAACGTCAATTAACGCTGCCTATAATGAGTTTCACAGACATAAGTATAAGGTAGATAAGTTCTTACTCAATGCAAACCAAACTGTCTTATGAGTCTTATCCTTATGCTTTATAAACTTTATAATTTATAGTAACTCTAACTGAGTACTGTACTGTATTTATCTGTATAAGTTTGCCTTATTTGAATATGTTACATGTTCCATTTTCTATCAGTTAAAATTCTAATGACTAAAGTGTCTAAAGACTAATGCCTATTTAGCCTATTGCCTATTTCAATTTCTTATAATAACTTATGTTGTAAGTTAAGTTAAGTAAAAGTACGGTACAATACTAATACAGTAATACAGTGTCAGTATCATTCAGTATGCAGTATGGGCATGGGTAATTAGTAATTATGCTATGTGTAATTATAATGAATAATGTGACTGAATTTGACAGTCAACAATGAGTTCAAGTTCAATGACACTATAAAAAATAATAGTGAATATAATATAACTTAACTAAGTCTAAAAATTAAAATAAACTAAAAGATGACAAACTTCTAGATTCCAGACTATAATAGACTATACTATGACTATGTCACTATGTGATGTCTATGTGACTATGTGAATGTGAATGTGTAACATTGTTGAATTATTACAAATGTTTGAATATCAGAAAATAATGTTAAATAATTTAACATTTCAGAAGATTTAAGGGGATGTTATTGTAAAGCGTGTAAATAGTTAAAGGTCTTAGCTTTAGTAACAATTCATACCGTTATCACAGCACCTACTATCGTGCTTAGTTTTGATGTAATCTACCTCTACCGAATATTTGCCTTCTTTTGATTTGACGATTGTCAGCGAATCAGCCTATCACACGACAAAGCTTGTTGTTTAGCAATACAGTAGATGGCAGTCATAGCGGTTCAGAATAACCGGTATTTTGCACGGAGAAAGTTTTATTTTATATTAGAGAGGCGGATCTCGAAAATGTTCTGTTATCCCCTCACTCACCATAAAAAAAGATCTACAGATTTAATTTATATAAACAATATATATGTTTGTATATTATATATATATATATATATATGTATAATATATATAGTATATATAGTATATATATATATATAATATATGATATANAGTAGAATGGGTGATTTTCAGTATTTATATAGCGTGTAGTAGTAAAAAAAAACTACATTTGGGCCTCCGGCTCCCAGTTAGTGATAATTTAAATATTTTTTCACCTGTTACCACTGCAGGCGTGTACTCAACAATTTCCTCAAATTTCATGCTTCCACCTAATCAGAAATAGGAGAAATAGTAATTTTCAATTTTTATATAGCCCATCTAAGTAAAATACGTTTTTGGGCCCCCAGCCCCACATGAGCGGGAAATTTAAACGAAATCTACTTAAGAAATTTCATCATGTAATGTCGTATACGTGAACTAAATTTCACAATATTTCGTTGTCTAAATTTTGTTAATATAGCTCATTTAAGAAAAAAAAAGTACATTTGGGCCCCCGGCACCCCATGACAAAGGAAGCCATTATTGCCAGTAGAGTCTGCTCAATATTTTCCAAACGTTTCATGTTTTTACCGACACGGTAAATTGGAGAATTAGTGATGAGTTTGTTTCTAATATAAGAAAAAACAACATTTGGGCCCCCGGCCCCCCATGAGTGAGAAGTTTAAAATTCTTTCTCGCAAAATATCGACGGCGTAGCGTACTTAACAACTTGCCAAAGTTTCATACTTCTACCTACACGGGAAATAGTTGAATGGGTGAATTTCAGTAATTATATTGCGTATATAAGAAAAAAAATCATTTGGGCCCCCGGCTCCCTATGAGTGGAAAGTTTAAAATTCTTTTCGGCAAAATATCGTCGGGGTAGCGTACTTAACAACTTGCAAAAGTTTCATGCTTCTACCTATCCGTAAAATATGATAATTAGTGATTTTCAGTTTTTATGTATAGTTCATAAAGGGAAAAAAAAAACTATATTTGGGCCCCCAGATAGAGGTAATTTAAATATATTTAAATATATTTTTGTCTGTTACCATTGCAGGAGTGAACTCAACAATTTCCTAAAATTTCATGCTTCTGCCTCCTCGAGAAATAGAAAAAAATTGTTGATTTTCATTTTTTATATAGCTCAAATAAGGAAAAAATGCTTTTGGGGCCCTGGCGCCCATGAGTGTGAATTTATGGAACGAAAAGTATTTAAGAACCTTCCCCATATGATTGTGTGTACGTTTACCAAATTTCACTTTACTGGGTCGTCCGGATCTTGAGTTATTAGGGAACAGACAGACAGACAGACAACAAATGTGTCTTATATATATAGAGATATATATATCTATTATCTATCTTATATCTATATATTCTATATATATAAG
>MUZC01002091.1:587379-621290 GCA_002072015.1 Radix auricularia | reverse complement strand
CTCTCTCTCGGCCGCCCTATCCGCCATCTCTCTCTCATAATCTCTCGCTCGTTGTACCTCTCTCTCTATGTACTCTCTCCTTTCTTCACCTCTCAGTTGAAGGGCATCCACCAGTGCTAATATCTCCTCCAGAGTATTGACTGGCATTCTCGTTGTTTCAGCAGTGTCTATGTATTCCGTGTAATCCCGGTCGGGCCCCCAGAAATGTCACAAGCGTCCCTAAAACTTATATTTTGACTGCTTGCTCATAGATTCATACACATTACGTTTACACAGAAATAAAGGCACTGCTAGAAAGGCAACAAACTTTAATTCCGTTTTCTACTTGCAACAACCACCAACACACCGAAAAAAAACACTCCCCCTTCCTACACATATCAATGACGTCAACAACCCAATCATTTTTTCCCGCTCTCCCACCACTAACCATTAACTTTAAAATCTCACAAACGAAAACATCAAACACACCACCGTGCGCAACTCACAACAAGTTACAATGACAAATTGGTCATCCGTGACAGTCAGTCACGGACGCCGTTTGCAGTCTGCGCCTAGGCCAGAATATACCCCAGGGATTAAAGTGGCCTAGGCCAGAATATAACCTCAAAGCCAAAATATACAATATACCCCTTTGACAACATGAGGGTATATAGTAAAAAATGAATGAATGACTTTTTAGACATTCTGTTAGTGTTTAAGTTATATATAGACAAAAAAATTCATGAATAATTTATTTCAAAATTTAAAATAATATTTATTGCCATAAATGTTCACAAGTGTTTGAAAAGCTTCAACTATAGTCCCTGTGGTGCTTAAATTAATTTTAAAAAACATAATCTATACATGTATTCCTTCAATTAGTTAACTTTGAAATTAATTTTTTTAAAACACTGATTCCATCTTAAGTTGTATAGACTGTAACTTTAGCTAAAAAGTTACCGTCCTATCAGCCATCGTAATAAATGCAATTATTTTCTTATTGTTATTTTTTTGTAAATAAAATGTCTTGCCTACTTAAGAAATGAGTTAAATTTCTCTGCATTGTAAATGTTAGTGGTAACAACAGTTTAGGCCTATCTTCATTTTGTTTTTGAAACAAACACATATTGCCTTTCCCCTTTTTTAAAAATCTATCTGAATATACACTGACATGCAAAATAATTTAAAGAATAGGACAAGACTAAGTGTGGGAAACATCTTTTGACTTCCCAAATATTTCTTGTATTTCTGAACATTTATCTTTAGCTCGGTTTGCCTTTACGGCGCCAAAAGACCTTCAAGGAAGCCTTTGTTCCAGTAGTGCAAATTATTATTTCTTTATAAATCCGCGCAATTCATTTTTACCAGTGTTACTCTGAAAACAGTACAGTCATCCTTATCAGATTTCCCCAATGTTTGATTGTCCGCTTTCCATGAATTCATTTATTGTTATGAAGCAAGGATTGTGTTCCGTTTAGTCTGCATTCAAAAGAACCTCGGACCTCGTCGCACCCTATTACTTTATTTTGAACAAGTGAAGAGTTAAGCTAAAAATATACCGACTGACAAAATAATCAGAAACACCTACAATGTCAAAAACCTAAATGTTTACAGCATTAAACAGGGTTCTTCACCCAATCAGTTCCCTGATGGTTCTGTTAAAGGTATGTCAATGGGAGCCTACAACAAATGAATAAGAAAGCACAGGTAAAGAAACAGACATCATTGAGAAACAATCTGTCTCAAAACAAATGCAGATTAGGACTTTTAACCCATTAAAAATTTCAAGAAGAAAGCATCTTAGCACAACTCTTGGCCTTACTTTTGACAAGTTTAAAGGGGGATGGGCGGTTACTTCAAGGCCATAAGCTACATTCTGACAAATCAGAGGACAACCACATCCTCCTATTTGTATCAAAATGAGGAATGGGTTGTCCGAGGAAGCCAGGAAAACCAACAAGGAACATCTGTAAATGATAAGATAAGATATGGGTAAAAAATCCAAAGTGTTCACGCGCGTTTGAAAAGTAACACACATAACCACTCTTAAATTATCGTTTTAAAATAATCATGTCCTTCTTTATTAAGTTAATGTTAAATGAAAAA
This sequence comes from Radix auricularia, assembly GCA_002072015.1. Classification (NCBI taxonomy): domain Eukaryota; kingdom Metazoa; phylum Mollusca; class Gastropoda; family Lymnaeidae; genus Radix; species Radix auricularia. The sequence continues at coordinate 619,205 of MUZC01002091.1, read as the reverse complement.
AAAAACGCTGATTCCATATGTATTTGATCTTGAATCTTCCAAATAATATAAGATTTCATATTTTAAAAACGAGACAACATCATCATTTCAGATAAATCCTTTCATTCATCGTAAAATATTTACTAAGAAATTTTGCTACTTAAGAAAAGATTTTAATTTCTCTGACAGAGCTAAAACTTGAAGATAAAGTCTAAAAAGTCATTCATCAATTTTTTAACTATATATCCCTATGTTGTCAAAGGGGTATATTCTGGTCTAGGCCAGTTTAACCCAGGAGGTATATTCTGGCCTAGGCCAGATTATAACCGGGTATATTCTGGTCAGGGTTTTAATCTGGCCTGTTACACCGGTCTAAAGCTTTGGGCTACATATTGGCCTACATTTTAATATGTTTCTTTTGAATTTTCAATCTACCAGTATTTTGGGAATAAATGTGTGTTCCTATTTGCCTACTGGTTTGGAACTGATTTCTGCAATAAACTGTATGACAGTGAATTGATTTGAAATAAATTGACAGTTTATTGATTTCAATGACAATACCAAGCCTAATATTTCACAACAAAATCAGACTTCACTGCATAATGTTGCAGATATGAGATGTCTTCTTTCCACCTCTATTTGACATAGCAATAGCTGAAAAATATATAGACAAACGTATTTTTATTTATTCTATAAGTATAAAAATAAGAGTATAGTACAGTATAGTATACAAATAGTATAGATTAGCCACTAATTATTATGACTAATTTTAGCATTATTCATGGTAACACAAACAAATTGATGTAATAAAATGTGTTTTCTTTATAAATATAATTAACTTTTTCAACAATTATACATTAGCAACACACAGAATAGTTCAAACATGACACTTCTAATAATAGTAATAAATAATAGTACTAGACTTACTAATACTAACAATTTTTTTATAAGGCCAAGATGCGTGATGTTGCAGTTCTGCAACATACAATTTGCTAACTATAAACACAGAAATTATAACAAACAAGTATTTCTAATTTCAATACTAACCTTATGGAATACAATAATAATTTTTTGTATGTTGAAAAGCGTTTTATACACTTAGAAGATCACTAGAGGCGCAGCATAAAAATGGGAAGTAAACAAACTGTGATTCGACGAAGTGAAAGCTCTCTAACGCGCCGGGTTTAAAAATTTAGGTCCAGTGAGCATGCGCAAAATACAGTATAGCTATGTAGCAATACTGTAACACTATGCGTTGGTTCCAATTTAATTATAGCAAAGTTTTGATCGTGGTTAATTAGTTTGTTGCATTTCTGCAACACTATGCATTTTTAATACCCCCTCAACCATATTATTTCGCCATCAGCACCATCTTTTGAACTATCTCTGTGCCAATTTCTTTGACCTAGGACGTGTCGGCCATTACTTTTTTTCATTTTGAGTTACATGACCCTTCTTTATATAAGTGATAAGCCCCTTTTTTTAATGATGGAAGTTCCTGATGCTTATACAATTTTCAAATATTTTGCCTTTAAACCTAACAATATTTGATAATTGAACTTTAAAGATGATCTAATATGGAATTTATTCAATATTATACTTACCTACACAACATTAAATTATCTGGTAAATTAGTAGGGTTGATAGCGGTTAATCGGTTAGCCGGTCCTCAGATTAGGACTGGTCATCTTTATTCAGGACCGCAGGACAGCGCAATAAAAATAAGAAGAAAAAAAATTAGCGGAAACGTAGTGAAAAAAAAAAAACACAAGCCGTAACGCGCCTCACGCCTCTCCCTCTCGCTTTGTCACAGTGAGTAAAAGCGATACCACCCAGCTGACAAGTAGGTTGGCATTCAAGCCTTCAGTCTCCTAGCTGTAAGCGTGCATACATGACGCGTTATTGCCTTGCTTCACTGAAGTTCACAACTAATAGTACTAGCTACTGCTAAGGAATTAATTAAAAAAAATTTTTTTAAAAATTTGCTTAGTTGTCGAGGCACTGTAACTGTACGAGAGCTAACACAGTGCGCGTTTGATGTCAACAACGGTCAAGGCCGAGGCTGTTTCTATTTATATTAACTATAGTTTCTTATAAAAACAAAGAAAGCTATAAAAGCATATGACCCTGTGACCTATCGGGATTTTCGGATCACCGGTTTATAGTCTGTTTCAGGCATTCAAAAAACTTATCGGCGCGCGCCGCTTAGTGAAGTACATGTGTACCTATATTACGAGAGGTATTTGAAAGACGTAGCAATGATACCGGGCGATTAATCAGCCCACAAATTCGAGTTCGGTCTTTTAGTGACAGTTTTCCTGCTAGTCAAAGGCAAAGGCATTTGATTTCCACATTAATAGTACGGCGAGTGTAGCTCAAACCCTATTTGAACAGAAAAACAGGGAGGAGGATCGTGTGCCGTGCCACGCAAAATTAAATTATTCTGGCTAGTTGACGATTGAAAAATAATGTTTTTAAAAATAAATTCCATTTTATCATCATTGTTAAATCCGTAGCTTTATAATTTTGTTATTATTATTAATTTTAATACGCGAGTTTACCGGCATCACACACAAGAGAGGTAAACATGACGTCACAATGGACAGGGCGAGGCGTTGGTTTTTGAAACGAATGAAAAATACCTCGCTAACTTTATCGAACGATTGAACTGGTCCTCTTATTTAGAACAGTGAACTATGTGAACTCAAAGTAAAATATAAAAAAAGACAATTAACCATCACTGTTTAATTAATTCTTTGGAATTTAAAAAAAAAATGCCTTGAATTGAGGGCAATGCGGAAAGAGCTGAACGCAAGCGGGGGAAGCGGGCTTTGATGTCATCCGACGCCGCCAGGCAACAACATTCTCTTGTTAGTTCTCAAAACATAAGGGGTATAAGGACGAGCAGTTAACCGATTAACCGGTCCTTTTTTGAACGGTTAGCCAGTACTCAAAAACGAGCGGTCTTAACTACCTTATAAATTAGTGTTATAGAGGCTAGCCCAAAATAGTGTTATTACCGGGCGCCATCTTGGTCACTAGGGCACTTGACCTACAGAAAAAGTAGTTCCAAAACCGACAATTTAGGGAGCAAGGTGGGGGGAGGAAGGTTGGACCTTCTCAAATTTCCTAGTTTTTAGCTAGGCTGTGATTTTGGTAGGCAGCAAAAATGCGAAGGAAAAAAAAAGAGGAAGTGGGGGGGGGGTGTAGTTTCTCAAATGTGCAGGTTTTGGCCAGGCAGTTATTTTGAAATTGGGGGTGTCGGTTGGAGATTCTTATTTAGTAACATGCCAATATTGTAAAAACAGCAAAAAATGAAGAAAAAATTGTACTCACAGTTTCTGCGTCTGAATTACAACAACTAAACCTAACCCTTAATTTACAAATAAAAATTATGTATCTAAACCTAGCCCTAAACCTATCCTAAACCTGTCCTTCCTATCTTACTGAACTTTTGTCGGTCTGTTAAGTCCTTCAAGACTTCACTTAAGACTCATCTTTTCAAAATTTATTTATGTAGTTAGTATGATATGCTTGTTTATTTAATTAATATATGTATTGTTATCTCCATGTACAGCGCTGTGAGCCCGGCTCCTAGGCTGGGATACAGCGCTATATAAATTAACATTTTATTATTATTATTATTAACCCTAAATTCACAAATTAAAATTCTAAAACTAAATGTAACCCTAACACCTTTCAATTTTGAAAATTCACATTTTATACAAGAATTAACTAAACTTTCGACCACTATGCTATAAACAGCCAAGCTGAACAATCATTCACATAGAACTGAGGTAACTTGTATGCACAAAACGGTCTTGGCAAAGAATGACATTATCAGTTATCAGTGTTCATTAAGTTTCTACCATTTTAGAGGGTTAAGGGGAGGTGCTGGTCAAAATTCTAAAATTTGTATATAACGTTCTGAGTGATTTTAAATAAAATATTCTTATAGGGTATAACAATAGATATAAATTACACTAATTTTTTTTTCAAAAAACTTTTTGGTTTCCATGGAAACTGAAATAAACATCCGCCATTTTGTTTTTTATGGTAAATTTCAAAACGCTAAGGCTTTTTTAAATTAATAGTTATTGCTTTCAAATTTAAAATATAGATAATTTATCATGTTATAAAACTTTGAATAACGGGACTTTTCTATAGATGCTCTAGTTTAGAAAATAAAAATTCACAAAAATGGTCTCCATTTTTTAGGTCAAAATTATGGGTTATGGGATATATTTTTATCTGTATTTTCCTTTGTAAGGCAGTTATCAAAAAGTTAGGTTACTCAAATCTTTATTTGTGTTTAAAGATCACATAGAAAAAATATGGAGTAATTTGCTCAATTAATTAAAAAGTTATAAGGGTTTAAGTGATCAAAAACATCGAAAGCGAGAAAACTGAAAAAACGACAAAATTTCTAGAAATTATTAAATTAAAATTTTATTTTGTATAATTACTGTAAATAAAATGATTGAGTAGCTTAAGCTCGATCTTACACATTACTTTCTAGCTCCTCTAATCTTTTCCTTAGTGTCCCTTCAAAGTATTTTACTTTTACTCTCCGCCTGTAATTTTCGCTGCTTCGTGCAGTTATTTCATTTTTAGTTCAAAATTACTTTATAGTCTCAATCCCAAAGCTGAATTTTCATTGCAGACATAAATGTAGATCTTAAGTTATTTTTTAACACTTGGAATACTAAGATTTATACACTTTGACTTCAATAAAATTGAATTGAATTCACAATAAATAGCTTTCAAATTGAAAGTGCTTGGGCTTGGGCCTGTGTTGTTCTTTTTTTGTCAGGGTTATCTTTTATGTACTATCTACAGATGTATCCTAGCAAGAGCACGGGTTAAAGTTAAATAGCAATCTAGGTCTAGTTTTATTTATTGATTATTAATTCTGTCCAATGCATATCTTGTCTTAGTCTTATTATTTATTATCTCTAGTAAATACTAATACTATTACTATTATTGCTATTACTAGTTCTAGTGACAAAAATACGCTAGCTCATAGAATATTTTAAAAATTATTTGGGTAAAATTAAGCACAGTAGACAGTAGCTATTAATTTTGCTTTTATTACATGAACGTTATATGTTCTTATTATTACTATTGGAATGGACGCTAAGAGTACTAAGACGCTTTAGACTTATATTATTATAAGTTGTAGTTAGTTTGAGTTTGAGACCGAGTCCGAGTGATGAGAATACAAGACCCACCTTCATATTTACGTATTTCACGCTAAAGTGATCGATTAGAAAGTAGTTTTAGTGTTAATATAATAGCATTGTGCTATAGCACAAAACTCTGAATTTTATTATATGAAAATAGTTTATCTGAACATTTTTTCTACAAAATAAATAACGATCTTCGTTGCTATTGTTTGTGGAATATGATATTGTTTACGTAGAAACGGAAGTAGTCTAAAGTAATTTCCACAGCAATAACCAATCAAAATCCTTGGTTTATTGAAAGGTCAAGGGTTATGCATACGAAATGCGGAAACCCCATAAGTAGGTCAAGAAAGTGTCATTTTTTGAACGCGAATCAACAAATGCAAGATTGGGTAAATTTTGATTGGTCGGGAATTTATATTCATCTAAATCTAGAGAAATCCAGCTTTCCACTGATACCACCTTCGATGGGGTTGGATGATTTCAAGTACTTGAATGGAGACCGTAAAAATACTGTATTTNCCCACCTTCATATTTACGTATTTCACGCTAAAGTGATCGATTAGAAAGTAGTTTTAGTGTTAATATAATAGCATTGTGCTATAGCACAAAACTCTGAATTTTATTATATGAAAATAGTTTATCCGAACATTTTTTCTTGTTTACGTAGAAACGGAAGTAGTCTAAAGTAATTTCCACAGCAATAACCAATCAAAATCCTTGGTTTATTGAAAGGTCAAGGGTTATGCATACGAAATGCGGAAACCCCCATAAGTAGGTCAAGAAAGTGTCATTTTTTTAACGCGAATCAACAAATGCAAGATTGTGTAAATTTTGATTGGTCGGGAATTTATATTCATCTAAATCTAGAGAAATCCAGCTTTCCACTGATACCACCTTCGATGGGGTTGGATGATTTCAAGTACTTGAATGGAGACCGTAAAAATACTGTATTTAGTATCAAAATACGACTTTACACCCCCTTATAGGGTTAATAAAATAATATTTTAAAATATGTTCTAATATAATATCACAAAATTTTTAATATGATTTATATTAAAAAATGGCTTTAGAAACCAAATAAATCAAAAACTAGAAATCCTTAAAAATGTAATTTTTGGCCTAATTTTGACCCGCACCTCCCCTTAATGGATTCAGGAACTTTCATCTCCATTTTGTAACGCAGTAATTCATCAGAAGAGCTGTCGTCATTTTCTTTCTATGAGTCGAACTCAAATACTGCCATTAACTTAATATGCTTTTTATTTTGTTTGATAAGTAGCCCAAGTGTTAGAACCATGGTAGGCAAACTTGATCAACATTTTGAACAATCCCCTTCAGTCAATAGTTAAAAAACAAAATGTGCTTGTAATTGTCAGGAAATTTATTATTTATCGGCGCTATTTTTTATTCTTTCTTTTACTTCCAATAATTTGAAAGTGATGGGTCAATTAATCGTTGAAAAATAATTTAATCGATAATTTTAAAAAAATGATTAATTGAGAAATTAATCGTTAATTTCCGCAGTCCTATTGATAATACTTATCAAAAAATGTTTCTTGGGAAATTGGGTGGGGGGGGGGGGGTGTTATAGAAATAAATTGTGGCTCTAGAAAAAAAAAACAGGGATGTAAGTGTAAGTAATTTTTCAACCACACCCTTTTGTTCTGAATTTATTACTGTATCATAATTTTTTTGGTAAAAATATTAACTGTTACCCATTTATATTTGAATTACAATTATATATGGGCATGATGGTCTAGCAGCATGCGCTTGGCTGGTGTACAGAGAGTCACGTGTTTGAATCTTAGTGAAGACAAATTATTTCCTGGAGCTAAGGGTGCCCCTGAGTCCACCCAGAGTCTGAATGGGGACCTGACACTAGTTAGGAAAGAAAGGCGACTGGGCATTGTGCCACACAATACCCTTAAAGCCATGGCTTATTAGCACTACCTCACTTGCCAAAAGACCGTCATGATCACATGTGTTCTTATCAGAACTTCGGACACCACTATCTTCTGTAATAGGAGTGTCTATAATTATTATTTTAGAAAATCATTTTAAACCTAAATTATAGTAGTTTTATCAGTTTTTATGTAATTAGTAACTCGTCAAAACAATATTTAAGTGATCCAAAATTGCTATCTCAACATTCTATTGCTTTCATACTTGTACTGTTATTTTTTGACAGGTGAAAGTTATTCCCAAGCAATTGAAAAGTATTCTGCTGCTATTCGACTAAATCCCTTTGTTGCAGCCTATTATGGCAACAGAAGTTTTGCATATCTTCGCACAGAGTGCTTTGGATATGCACTGTCAGATGCTTCTAAAGCTTTGTCTTTGGATAAGAATTACCTTAAGGTAGGTAAAATACAGTGTTGCGAAGTCGGAGTGCCAGATTTTCCCAGGCAGGAGTCGAAAAATTCCCAAATTGGGCTAAAAATTCCCACATGCATTAAAAACTTGGGAAAAAACCTGAAAAGTGGCAACTTCAATTAAATGCTTTCGCATTCATTTTAATTACTTTGGACTTCCAAATTAAAAAACAATAAATATTTCTGCATTTTCAAGGCAATTCTTAATAGAGTACTTTCAATTTTTATTTAATCTATACGCTTTTATTTAACAACTTGGCTACAAAGCCAAAATATAGATTATTCTTTTAGATTTTAACATTATGAAGTTTTAAAAAAGTTATTTGGATACTCCTGTAATTTAAATTTGTCCGTGATTGATAAAAATATATATTTTTAATGAATGCTTTGAAATTTATTAATAATAAATCCATCATACATGGTTACATAGATTGTTATATATTTTCATTGTATTAATGATTTGGTCCTACATATGTAACAAACATTTTATGATGATTCGGGCTCAGACTAATTAATTATATTACTTAATGGTAATACATTTACACAATCTAAGATTAAACTGTCAGTGAAAATGTTGGGAAAAACCTTACCAAAACGTCAGGAAAAAAACCTAGATCCGAAATAAAAAACCTAGACACGCTAAAAATAAACAAACATTATGTCAAAGAGCCTCCCACCACATCAAAACACATTTATTTCTTATTTGAAAATGAGCATGTTTCAAATTATTTTATTTTATTTTCATTCAAGAATGTATTTAATTTTTCAAATTGATCAACCTCAAAAATTCCCATTTTTTAGGCAATTTCCTTAAAAATTCCCTAATTCCCATTTCTCAAAATTTTGCTCAAAAATTCCCACGATTAGGGAAATTTCCCCCGACTTCGCAACACTGGTAAAATACACTTTAAAATATGATACTGATTAGGAAGTATGTTTTTTCAAATTAAAAAAAACAAAAAAAATCTTTAATATATTTATATATTTTTCCCTTTCAGATTTAATGTAATTTAAGAGCTTATTGCTAGAAGTACTTAAGTCACAAAGTACTCATTTTGAGATAATCAAGTTTTTATTACTATTTGTCTCTGTGATGATAGCCTTTTAATTTTTTAGGCTGTAAAAAAATTGTTCTTCTTACATTATATTGTTTTCAACTTTTTACAGTAGATTGGTCTAAACCAGGTGGTAAATTTTTACTGTTTAGCTTCAATTTGACAAAAAGTAATCTTAGCACTAGGGTCTTCAAATATATACTAGTATATTTGTGAAAATTGGACTAGTGACATAAATATCTTCAATGTTTCTAATTTTCAGGCATATTATAGACGAGCATCTGCAAACATGGCATTAGGAAAGTTTAAATTGGCATTGAAAGACTTTGAAGCTGTAAGTTTTATAATTTTAAAAAATTAATTAGAGATGTTGTGAGAAGGACTTCTTAAACTGAAGGATAGACTACACTGCAATAAAATTACTGAATAGAGAACATGCGTTCTTTTCATTGGAAAGCATAATTTATTATTTCATTTTTACTTATGTCTTTATTTAATACCTTCATTTTAAAGTAGCAAAACTTAAATGATTTAAAAAATATTATACACTGATTTACAAATAATTAAGAAAATGTTTTTTAAGCTTATTTGCATTATCTTATGTTCAAATTTAGGTAACCAAGGTCCGACCCAGTGATAAAGATGCTAAGATGAAGTTTGATGAGTGCAATAAAATTTGCAAGAGAATAGCATTTGAAAAAGCAATTGCCACAGATGATGGAAAATGTTTATCTGATACTATTGATATTGAAAGTTTAGGTGAACATACCTTAATCTATAGTTACATACCAATCTTTACTATTCTTTAATTTCTGCACTACTGTTGCATACTAAATTTCCAGTAAGATTTACTCAAATCAATTTTCTCATTGCCATTTCATAAAAGAATTATTATTACTTGAAACTTGGAAAGCTCTTTTTTTCTAATGCCAAATTACAGCATAGCAGAATAAATATTAGCCATAGGCCTATAATAAGCTATAGTGTTTCATATTTCAAATATTTACGCTAGAGTCAATGAAACCTCTAAAATTGAAATGGAAAATGGAATTGATTGCATGGGCTTTCATTACTTGAATAATTTTTAAAAAATACAATGTATAATAAATTATGTTCATTTAAATATTTGTGCTTTAATAATTTATCTTTTTTCTCCTCATAGTTATTGAACCAAATTATGATGGTCCACATTTACAAGACGGGAAAGTAACCAAAGACTTTGTTGAAAATTTAATGGAAGCCTTTAAAGAACAAAAGAAGCTGCCAAAGAAATATGTTTGTCAGGTGCTGATATCCTTTATTAATTAAGATTATGATTGAAAAGAAACAAATCTGTTAATATGTTAAAATAACGAAACCACACCAAAATTTATTATATAATATATATATATTAAGATTCTAAATTTTTTCTCTCCCCATTTCAGATTTTAATACAAGCAAAGAAATTATTCAGTGAACAGGATTCACTTGTTTATATTGATGTACCAGGGGTAAACAAATTTGTAAATTTATTTTCACTTTAAATTTATCTATGTCCTACATAAAGTTTCTTTGAAAAATTGAATCTTTATTAAACCAAAAATAAATATCTTTTTGTTTGTTATAAAAACTGAAATTTTAATTTCAATAGGCTAATTCAACATTATTTAACCAATCTTATAAATAACAGATATTACTAGGAATGATTTTGTGACAAATTATTATCCGACTTAAATATTTGCTAGTGATGTTATTTCTTAAAGTATTTAAAAACTAATGCAATAGAGATTTATATTAAGAATGCTGCCCTTGTTTCTATTTCAGAAATCAAAATTTACCATTTGTGGTGACATTCATGGCCAATATTATGATTTACTGAACATTTTCCAAATGAATGGAAATCCATCAGAAGAAAACCCATATGTATCCTGGCATTAATGGCGATTTTTAAAGAAATTTTTTGTTGAATTATATGAAAATAGTCCCTAAACTAACATCAATTAGAGCTGACAATATAATTGATTGTATGGTACTATGAAGATATATTTCATAAACAAAATTAGTGTATTTAGATGGTTAATTTTAAGCAATGTAAATTTGATTTCTAAATTAAGGGTGTAAAAGGTAGACCGGTTAACCAGTCCTAAGTGCAGGACTTGTCCTGTTTCATCTGACAAGTAAACTGTAACTTCAATTTTTCCTTATTAACATATTATCCATACTTAATTTTTAGGTTGTCAAATCATACAACAAACATTAAATTTCATTATCTCATCGGGTTGACCATTGAAAAATAATATGGCATTTAATTATGAATCACTTATCATCACTGTTTAAAATGTTCAACAGCCCCACAAAAAGTAAATGTTTTAACTAAATGTTTTAAAAAATCAATTTTTATTATTTTTATGGTAAAATATTTATATTCCTTTGTTATCCATTTTGTGTATATCATTACCATGCACATCTATTAGTTAACATTATTTACAATCATGTACGAGTTTCCTTAAGATTTTATCAGCTTTTCAATGGAGATTTTGTTGACAGAGGATCCTTTTCTGTTGAGTGTATAATGACCTTACTAAGCTACAAACTTCTATATCCAAAACATTTTTTCATGGCACGAGGTTAGATGAATTATGTGGCAGTATTTTATTATAATGTTTAAGTAAAAATATTAATCTGTTCTCATTCTTGAAAGTTTTAAAAACTGATAATTTTACATAACTTATTTATTTTACTTGTTCACAGGCAATCATGAGAGTTTAACAATGAATCAAATGTATGGTTTTGAAGGTGAAGTTAAATCCAAGTATCCTTTTTTTGAATAGTAACTGTCACTACAGTTATATCTGATTGGTTTGGGATTGATTGTGTTTTATTGCACGAAACTATAATTAAATTTCATTTGTTGTGTCAAACTTTTTTTAAAATCAATTAATATTTAAACATTAAAAAATAAAATTTATGACTGTTATAATTATAATGAAGGTCAAACTTAATCCATTTTTAATGACTTATTTACTATACCCTAACAAAGACTAAGAATATGATACCTTTGAGTTTTTTAAGTTTAAGGAAATAACTATTTCAAGAAGATGTTAAATACATTTCCTAAGCTATGTGAGCATGTTCAAAATTTAAATTGTGTATGTCTCTTTCTGTGCCTTAACTTTTTCAATAGATACTCAACACAGCTCTGTGAACTTTTCACTGAGGTCTTTAATTGGCTTCCTTTGGCACACTGTATAAATAAGAAAATTTTGGTAGGAAATTTTTGTTTTAAGTGTTGTTCAATATGCTGTTTTGTTTTAGCTTAATATTGATTTTCAAATATGTTGTCTACGCTTGATTTATTTGGATCTAAAACTAAAATTATTTTCAAATTGTTTTAAGTTTTAAAAAAAAGGAAGGATGTGTAAGGACATTGGTAGAAAATGTGTCTATAATTTTTTGTTCTTTTTCTTCAATTACCAGCTTTAATTGAAAAATTAATTTTCCAATACTGTATTTTATTGTCTCAATGAAGGATGTTTATTTTTAAAAATGGAGAATATAACAGAAATGATTTTTTTAAAGTTTTGTAAGAAATGAAAATCAAGCACAACCCCCTCATTATCCCCTTCTCCTAAAGTTTTAATAAGCGATTGGCAACTCACATACGTTTTACACTTTAACAGTGATTTAAAGGATGCTTATTTAAAACTTTTTGTCAGGTCATGCATGGTGGTCTTTTCTCTTCTGATGAGGTAACACTAAATGATATTGCCTCAACACATCGAAATAAACAACCCCCAGAAAGTGGTATGTTCATTTCATTTAAATTAAAAAGTAAAAACCCTGGTTTTATATCAACTCCTATTTGTATAAATTGCTGAGTATTTTAAAAAAATTTGTTGTATACATTTTTCATGCATCTGTAATCTGTAACACACTTTCTAATCAACTGATCTTCTGAAACAAGTTACTCTGTAGGCACTATAATTAAATCTTATTTTATGTATTACTAGTGTTCCTTCTATACAGACACACATTTTCTTTTCTTGTAGGTATTATGTGTGAGTTGTTATGGTCAGATCCTCAGCCTCAGGCTGGAAGAGCCCCAAGTAAGCGAGGGGTAGGAGTCCAGTTTGGACCTGATATAACAAAGAAATTTTTAGAACGCAACAATTTAGATTATGTGGTTAGAAGTCATGAGGTGAAAAACGAGGGCTATGAAGTAATGCATGAAGGAAAGTGCATAACAGTCTTCTCAGCACCAAACTACTGGTGAGTTATTTGTAATCACTTTCAGGTCACTGGTGAGTTATTTGTGATCACTCTAAGGTCACTGATGAGTTATTTTTAAACACTTTATTATACAAAATTTTGTCCGTAAAAGTTGAACTTAGATGCATTTTAAAGAAAATTAAATAGTTTGTTTTCTTTTTATTATTAGTTGATTAATCTAATTTATTTGTGTGCATTTCCATTTTCAGTGATACTATGGGAAATAAGGGAGCTTACATCAATATTACAGGTGACAATTTAACACCCAAATTCACAACATACAGTGCAGTGGTGAGTGAAAAGACATAGTTTATTAAATAGCCGATATAATGCTGTTATCTTATTGTATCTGAAACTTCAAGAACACACACCATATTTTAGAGACTATAAGATTGGGCAAGATTATAAATTGCACCTATCTTTTTATGCAATTGAAAATAAACTAGGGCTATGGAAATTGAATGATTAATTTCTCGATTAATCTTAAATTTTAATAAATTCTAACAATTAATCGACCCACCACTTAGAAATGTACAGGAAATCAAAAGGTAAAATATTTCAGCCAATAAATATAAACTAATTTCCTTACAATTACATGAACATTTTGGTTTTAAACTATTGACTGACGTGATTGTTCAAAATGTTGATAAAGGTTATTGTGTCCATTGAGAGAAATCGCTTGCCTACCACGCAATGTTCCCTCTATGTCCATTGATCCGTGTGAAATGTTAAAAAAAACTGGTGTGCAAAGTTGCACAACGTCCAATTTTTGTGCAATATTTTACAAAAATTGCTGCACGCTGATTCTAAACTCCTTTGTAGCGTTGATCAAATATCATATGCGCAGCCGCGCTGGTTAAAGGAACATTGGTACCATGGTTCTAACACTTTGCTTGCATATCACCTGCAAACCAAACATCCACTATAGTATCAGAAACTGCAGCTGACACAATCCAAAGATATGTGAACGATTGTTTAGCTCGGCAGGTTATATTGTTAATTAGACCCACTCATCACTTCAACCAAATAATGTCAATACACTTGTCTATTTGTGTTGTTTGATAAAATTTGTGGTTTAAAGAAGACATTCCAGTGTTATTTCGATTTTTGACAAGAACGTTTAAAAATGTTACTAATGACACCATACATTTCAATTTTGACTTTAATTGAAATTAACGATTAATTAATCGTTCATTTTTCAAAAGTTAATGATTACATTTAAATTAATTGTTAATAGCCCTAAAAAAAGCTTCAAATTTGTTACATTTATTTTGATTATAAGATGCACTTGAATTTTAGAGGCAATTTTTTGAAGAAAAAAACTCATCTTGTAGTCCATAAAATAAGACAACATAGCTTTTTGTCTTGCAACATTCTCCACAACAAAAAGCTTGCAGGGACCACAATTCTAAAAAAATTAATTGTCTTGAAAACTAATTAAATACAAAATTATAATAATTATTATTATATAGTACCGGTATGTCAATGTTATAATAATTAGTTAACTGCTTCTTAGTTGTCACAGTTCTAATGAAGATGAATTACAAAGGGAAAGAATGAACTGTTTATTAAACTTGCATTATGCAGTGTAAATGGAGTATACCAAATTTATTTATCAATGACAAAATTAGTTGAAAAACATAAGATATTGAAACATTTATTTACTTTTTTTATTTTCAGCCCCATCCAAATGTGAAACCTATGGCATATGCAAACCCATTTTTTGGACTTTTTTAGTTTTATATGAATTTAGTTAATGAATGGAAAGTATAAACGGGTGTACAATTTGGGGTCATCCATACATTTCTTAATTAACCAAAATTATTTTTGGTTTCAGTTTTCAAAATCCCCACTTTTTGTTGTTTTGGTTCACAAACAAATTTGTTAAATAAAAATTGGGTGGTTTGGGGAGTACTAATCAGTACTAATGTCATCTACCTTAAAAAATTAAGATTGTCTCATTTTATCCCTCAAAAATAAAATAAAAATTCCAATTTTCTGAAAGTTTTTATTTTTTTGTTGTTGAAATCTGTAGGTCAATTTCAGATTGAGAAAAGAACAATTATTTTGGAAATATCTCATATTATAAATAATAGAAATATAATGGTACATTGACTATTCATTGTAGCTAGAATACTAAGGAATCTTTTTGTACACCCATATCTGTCATGATTCTCCTCACTGGAGTGTGTTAATTGGTGGATGACCTCTAATCTTAATTTCAAACGATACAAATAACAAGCATTTTCATAAGTTTTGTAAACATTCACTATAGATGTGATTGTAGTGTACAGTTATTTATCTTCAAATGTAAGGTTTAGTTTGATCCCATTCTTTAGTAAGGAAAATGGACTTTTAGACGCAGGTTGAATGCTGTTTGCATTTAATTGTTTCAAAGTTTGGTTGTTTTAAGTTTTTATATAGTCTTCGTTGTCTTGAGTACAAAAATCAGAAATAAAATATTAAGATTTTCTATAAAAGAGTCTTACATATGATTTACTTTTTTAGGACTTTGAAATAATCTTCTATGAACTGCTCCCGTTTGTTGTTTGTATTTTATGCATCTCAAAATTAAAGCTGTAACTGTAAATATAAAATCACTGCTAAGGATAAAAAAATATTGAGATTATTGAGTTTTCTTCTTTATTTAGAAGTGAGTATATTCAGTCTATATGAGCTTTTACTTTTTTTGTGTCTAATTCTCAAAATCGTAAAATAAATTATAAATAAATTTTATGAGGACTTATACTATACAGCTGTATGTATTTCATGATGAGTATTCACACCTTTTTAGATCCTAAATAAGAATGAATAATTATAATAATTGCCATTTCATTTAACATTAACCCATTTTCAGAGCTCTTTAATAAACCAACAATAGTTACCTCTTTGATGTTCAATAAATTATTTTGCTGTATAGGATGCTTCATTTTGTAATGTAAATCTTTTTCAAATTAGATATTACTTAAGGATAATTTTGTTATTTAGAAATAATTAAAAAATTATAGTTTTCATGTTAGTTATTAACTGTTATGTTGAAAGTGAACTTATATTGTTGTATGGGAAATAACTTATATCTAATTTTAAAGAATTTCTTTAGTTTTTAGTAATGTTATGTATTTATGCTATGATTTGATGCCAGAATGATAAAATAACAGCATAAACAAATGAATCAATAAAATATGGCAGCTGTAAATGTAGTTTCTTATTATTTTAACATTTTGGATGGATATCTACTCTCATTTCCTGTTTGTTTGCCTAACTAATATGTTTACACTTACACCTCAGAGCTTTTGGCTTAGTTGTTGCACATGAAGTGATCGACTGAAATATGATGATTATCTTGCCACGTCTCTGTTGAGTCAACACTTCATCTGCCTTGTTCCAAAAGAGTTGAGTGATGGTATTCATATGAATGTTGTAGGATTAGGGGCATATTAAGATTAAAAAGATGCACTTTTGTTGTTAATATTATATACAGATAATATAAATAATGTACATGTCCTGAAATTTGTGTTATTTTATTTAAACACTCTTTAGTATTAGAGAAGTTTAGGCAGTTTCTAAAAATGCATAGTTCAAAGAAAATCTCTGCAGGGAATTTTGGCTTCATAGACATTCAAATTTAACCTTTCAGCAACAAATGCTGCTACACTCACTGACTTTCCTTGCTTTTAATGAATTTTAAATATTTAATTAAAATTTTTTATATTTTAGAACAATAATATCTATGTTGGCATCTCATTTTTTTTTTAGTTAATCTTAATCACAATAGAATTGAATTATTACTTTAAACCAACTAGTTTCATCTCTATTATTACAATAATTTAATTATATGACTTGGCAGTAGTGTTAGACTATCATGTGATTCAGTTGTTTGTCTTATAAAGCATTAAAATTTCATAAACAGTGGAACCTCTTATTACGAGTAATTAGCATAACGTGCAAAAAAATCCAAGTAGTTGCTCCCTTAAAATAAAAAAGCGACATTACACATAACGAATAACACAGAAAAGGGGAAGACCCTTTTTTCCCAACTTTCTTTTCTGAGCTGTGACTAACACGCCCATGAATAAAAAAATTTGCTAAAATTGCTTTGAAGACAAACCACAAGAAGAGTGAAAAAAAACTGTTGAAATGAAACATATAATCTTGAAAAGTGAGAATAAGGTGTAAGCATGGTTAATTTAGCGTCATAGAATCGCTCAACATCGATGATCTGCACTACTATTCTCAAGAACAAAATTAAGGAGATGAATGCTTCAAAGGGAGTGTCAAGAATGTCTATGAAACACATTTTCGTCAAATTTTTAAGCCTCGCCAAAAACCACTGTCTTTATCTTATCTATACAGACGCTCCTTCTATGCAAAAGATAATTGCGCTCACAAACCATGATGGATGATCTGTTGGCAAGTGATGCAGCGTTCACAGGCCACGGCTATGAGGTTTCCACGCATTACCCATCCGCCTAACTAGTGTTAGGTACCCATTCGGAGCTGGGTGACTCAGGGATGCCCTAGGCCCCTGGAACAAATCCTTGCCTTCACATGGATTCGAACCCGTGACCATTGGTACAGTTGAGCGCGCTGCTACTCGACCACCGTGTCTTTAGATAATACTGTACTTAAAAAGGATTAATTATTTATCATTAATTCATATTTTAAAATATGTATTAAAATTAGGGCTGCAGATATTAATGATTAATTTCTCGATTAATCGGTCAATTTTTTATCGATTAAATTATTTTAATCTATAAAATAGCGATTAAAACACAAGAGATCGTATCAAACAATTTTATCGATTTATTAATAAATAATTAATTATCAATAATTAATAATAGTTTGCTTTATTTAAGTACAAACTTCTCCATTTAAAAAAAAAAGATTTTTAAAGTGCAAACTTTAAAATAAGCTATTTTTATAAGAAAATTATATAAAAAATTATTAAAAACATTATTTTTACTCAATTAACAATTAATAACAAAATTTAAATTCATTGACTTTAAATTGAAACTATTTAAATTTTAAACAAATGTCAATTGCCTGTTTTTATTTAAATTATTTTTAGCTTTCATCAAAATTATCTATTAATTATTCGGTAATTTTTTTAAAGTTATCGATTAAATTTAAATTAATCGACAACAGCCCTAATTAAAATATATTTAAATTTATATTAACTTCAACGTCTGTCAGTCTATCGTGGTCCCATGGAAAAACAAAAGTCTAAAATGATCCACTTTCCGTGATCCTATGAAGCTGAAATTTTGCACATAGACTTGTCACCTAACGATGCATTCTAATTCTAATAAATTCTATCAAAATTTCAGAAGATTGAATGTACTGTCATTAAATTAATGAATTTTTAGATTATCTCTATATAGCATGTAAAAGAAAATGTTAATGCTTGTCTTTCACGCGGTGCGTGAATATATTGAACATAGTCAATACTTTTAGTTATTTCTCATATTTACAAGGAATTTATACTAATTTATAGTCAAAAACTTAGTTTTTAGGATTTATTTATATACATTTTTTGTTACAAATCTAAATTGTATTCCAAGTTGTTGCACTCCTTTTATTTTATTTGAATAAATTTTAATACAAAGTTTTGAAAAATAAGTTTTTTTTCAGCATGGAACGCTCTATTGTAATTGTATTTTACATCAATTTGTATTGGTAAAAGTAAAATTGTTTAATTAAGAGTAAGATTCTGGAACAAATTATGCTCATTATGAGAGGTTCCACTGTAATTATCAGTTCATTTTAAAAGTAATCAATCTCTTTAAGACTTTTGTATTTATGACTCATATTAATAGTATGTCTATGAGATATTTTCACACCATTGGTTGAACATTCAGAATGACCATAGCCAGAAGAAAGGGCTTATGATTAATTTCTTCCGAGTGGAAAATTAAGATCGATGTTTTAAGATAAAATATAATTATTATCACAAATCTACTGTATGGTCAAATATTTTAAATGGTGTGCAATTTATCTTTGTACCTAAAATTCATTCATGTCATAGTTTTTTGCCTTTGCTCAATAAACCAATATCATTTAATTCTAAAGATTGTTTTCTAAAGCATTGACTATTTAATGTTTTTATGATGTAAAAGTAAAAGAAGAACAAAGGCCTCTCAAATCAAAGATTTTTATTTTTTCACTTTATTCAGCTTAAAATAATGCTAATACAATCACTGGAGCATTACATCCAAATTTTTTATGCATTTATAAATGAAAGTAATCCTTAAAATTTGATGAAGATAAATATGAAAAATAAAAAATAATTAGTAAGAGATATAATTATAAAGCTTTCTATCTTTTTGAATTGATAAGTAATGTTGTGTAATTTAAAAATAAACTTGTATTATCTTTTTTGTGAAAATGAAAGGAAAATTGTTTTTTATGGCAATACTTATTTAGGAAATATAATATACACAATACAATTGTTGTAAGCAGATAAGACACTCACAGTCAAATTAATATTTCACCAGATGCTAAAATCTACAAACTTTTTTTAATTATAATATTAAATCAAAGGTTTCAAATAAGTGTTAGAATAAATCTACTTATTAAAGAGTGTTGTGTGTCTATATAAAAAGAGTATAAAAATAATATCACAGATATGTTTTTTTCTTCAAAATTATTTACACACTTTTTTAATACCGGAAATTTAAATATTTTTTTTACCAGAGTTAATCAACGCAAAATAAAGCACTTGACAAACTGTTGGGTTTAATGATTAATGATATTAAAAGCACATATATTAAAATCACTGAACTATTTACCTCTTTAGTTACATTAATTGTAGCACCAATCAGTCAAAACCACTGTACATTTTAAGAGAAGCAACAATCTGAAGAATTTGTTAGTATTGTTAGTAAATGAAAATTAGTTTTTCAGTATTCTGGAACACATAAACATGTAATAATAACATTGTCGTCTCTCCTTTGGTACAACATTTCTCCCTCAAATGTTACCAATCCTTGCTTCCTTGCCCGTAATAACATACCAACAAGTTTATTTGAGATTTTGGTGTAGGCTTCAAATAATTTTCCAAATTTAATACAATAACTATTAGCAGAAATCGGGGTACCTGAAAGAAAAAAAGTAATGAAAGTATTAGCCCATTGGTAAAAAAATATACATTGGGGGAAAACTAATAACATAATAATAAATGGTTTAAAATAATAGCTGTTTCAGGATGCAATCAATACTAATTAAGCTGAAGTTAATTGGTGAAGTTCCTGCAGTATGTTGGTATCTGGATTGATTTTACAATTGCATATTTTGGTGCAATATTCTGTCCATCGTCTTAGTACTGCCATGTTATCAAGTAAGGAGCTGGCTTTGTCTTCAATCAAAGCTGTCACATGGTGTGTTTTTGTAAGATTTCTTAATGTCTCATACTCATACACTTTCTTACTATTACTGGCAGCCCTGCTATCTTTCACTGTGCGGCACTGGTTATCTATCCAGTCCTCTTTGGCCTGCCTCATCTCCTTCCTGATCTTTGTATTTGCCTGTATTTATCTGCTGTAATCTGATTATCAGTCACCCTAACATAGTACAGTAATGCTAAATTTATTAGAACAATCAGCCTCACCAATCACCCTAGCAAAGTAATGTTAAATTTATCCGCAGCAGATTAAAGCCATTATCTGAAGAATTGCTGGCAGAAGAACAGGCAGGTTTCAGACCAAGCAGAAGCACAATCGAGCAGATCTTCAACTATAGCTTGCTCATAGAAAAACATCTACAGCACATATGCAAATTCCATCATAACTTCAAAGACTTCAAGAAAGCCTTTGATCAAGTCTGACACGAGGGATTTTGCCAAGTTATGAGAAGTTTCAACATTCAAGAAGGGCTAGTAAAGGTAATAAAAAAACTCTACATTCAGGCAATCAGTGCAGTTTTATTTAAAGTACACAGCCTTTAAATTCAAGGCTGTGTAGGGGACTTCTTCAAAATGATGATTGGAGTCTGCCAGGGCAGCATTCTCTCACCTATTTTTCAATATCTCAGCATATCTTCCTTGAAAAATTCATGCAAGAAGCATTCAGTGATCTACACACATCCATCTCTAAATGTGGAAGACCTTTATGCAACCAAAGATTTTCTGATGATATAGGTCATTTGGCTGGGAATAGTAAAGAATTACATGAGCTCAATAACAAACTTGCAGACAGGCCAGGTGCATATGGACTGGAAATCAGCTCAGAGAAAAGCAAGATATTGGTTAATACCTCAGTTGCCAGTGTGACAAACATCATAATGAACCAACAAAAGCTTGAGGAGGAACATACCTTAAAATACCTGGGAGCCATTATATCTAGTGATGGGACCTGTGAAGCTTAGATTTGAGCTAGAATTGGGTCGGCAATGGCAGCAACGACAAAGTTAACCAAAATATGAAACAACAAAAACATTAGCCTTCCAACTCAGCTCAGGCTCTACAGAGCTCTCGTTAAAACTATTGCCCTTTAGGGATGTGAGACCTGGACACTACTGGCAACCCTTGAAAGCAAGCTGCAGGCATTTAAAAACAAATGTATGAGAAAAATTCTCCAGATCTCTTATCTAGAATACAAGACCTTTGAATATATATGCCTGGAACAGAATAAACTCTATTGCGGGTCTTCAAGAAACCATTATAACAACAATTAAGAGACCAAAGATATCATGGTTCGGTCATGTACCATGACATCATATCCTGACAAAAATTAGCCTGCAAGGCACTGTAGAAGAGGGCTGGGAAAGAGGGGGACAGCAGAAAAGTTGGCTTAACAATGAACAATATAAATGAATGGACAGGGATGAGATTGAATGAATTATTGGCCACCGCTCAAGATAGGCAAATGTGGAGATTGTTGTATATTGATGTGTCCATGCACTCCCCCCTATGACCGCAGCGGTCACTGGACTGATGATGATGAATTGGTGAAGTACAAAAGCAAATTAAGAAAATATTTACATACAGTATCAGAAAATTGTTCATGAGAAATAGAAAGCATTGGCATGGATGGCAGAAAGAAAATTTAGTGACATGAGTCTGGAATTTGAAGAATCCATGGAAAATGTGTCATGAAATCTAGAATTTAAAAAAAATTGTATAGATATTTATTTGAAAAACTTAGCATGCCCAAAAACAAAAATTATACCTAGTTCTTTGATAACATGACAAAGTTCCACAATTTCTGCACTGATATGTTGGCCTGCCTGGATTCCTCTGATTTCAGTCATTGAGCCTTCAACAGGGTGACCATAGTTAGGATCACTTTTGTTTAAAACTGTTCTGTGAGAAGCACCACTCCATTCAGAAAATGGATTCATTAGTTGTTTCTCTTGATGTTCATTAGCACGCCTTTGCCATAGTGAAATAGTTTTGGCTAAAGGGCTTTCATGTGAAGCCATTTCTAGTCTAGCAGTATTAGGAAGGGATTACCACTATTACTATAAATAAGACTATAATCACTATAAATTACTTTTTCAAGTTTTTCCCAATGCCCAATGGCAATGGAAATCGCTCTAACTCTGTCATAAAATCAACGTGAAAATTGTCCAAAAGGTTCGTGCTTTAACCTAATTTTCAATTTAAATTATCTAATACAAAAATTCATAATGAATTTAATGAATATTACGCCTTTGAAATTAGACTTAGATTACTTAGAAAAGCAAGTTTTTAGGGTTTTAAAAATTATTTTCCTTTATCAAGGGAAGGCATTCACTATAACTTATTCACTATATCAGTTAAGAGTTACTGTTAGTTTAATTAACCATGTATACGGTGATTATTTAAATTTCCTCCATAGTGTAAAAAGCCAGCGTCCTAAAATAATATAAATACCGGAACGTTCACAATTTTTAATTAAAAGACATAAATTAATAAACTCAATAGTCTCATCAATAGTTAAATATAAATGCTTACATATTTTAACTGGCATAGTTGTTTTTGTTTTTTTTTAATTAAAAAAGATGTATTTTTTTAAAGGTCCATCAATGGTTTCACTAGTATAGACTATAGACTAAAGACTATAAAAGGTAATAATTTCACCTGTGTGTATTCAGTGTATTGTGTTAGTGTTATGTTTACTCATTGCATGCAAAATTTATCCTTGCACAAATACAAAGTAGACCTATTTTATATTAAGTCTAGAGCTGCATAAATTAATTATTAATTTCTCGATTAATCTTTAAAACTTTTGAACGGTTAAACTATTTTTACATCACTTACATCACTTACAAATTATTGGAAGTCAAAGGCTAAAAAAAAAAATAGTAAAAATTATCGGCCGATAATTATAACTAATACATTTTCTGACGATTACATGAAAATTTTGGTTTTAAACTATTGACTACCATGGTTCTAACACACTTTGCCTACTTTAAAAAAAAAAAAGTGTATAAAGTTAATGGTAGTAATGGAGTTTGACTCAGAGACAGAAATTGACGACAACTCTTCTGATGATTACTGCGTTACAAAATGGAGATGCAAGTTCCTGAGTTCCTGAATCCATTAACCCTTTACAATGGTGGAAGCTTAATGAACATTGATAATATCATTCCTTGCCATGACCGTTTTGTACATACCAGTTATCTCAGTTCAGCTCGGCTGGTATTATATTTTCAATTAGACCTGCTCTTTAATAAACGAAGCAACTTAATGTCAACACACCCACTAGTATCACCACCAACGCCGCCAATCATTTTTCGGAGGGAAACTTTTTGGTTGATTACATTTAAACCCATCGTCAAAAATTTGTTGCGATTTAAGCATTTTATTCTTCAGAATGGCGTATGCCTGAAAACGAGTGCTGCAAGTTCTTCTAAAATAGTCCACCAGTGTCGTTATCTTAAATATTCGTAATTTTATCAACTTTTTTTTTCAATGGATTGCATTTTTAAGTATATTTCGAGATTTTTTTGTTGCTGAAATGGTTCAAAATTCTTGGCACGCTGATGACGTTATTATTTGAGATGAACCATTGTTTTCGGAATCTTAAACGATCTATAAGGTTTAAGTAAGCCAAAAAGTGTGGCATATTCTTATCTACCACCCGACTTTCTATTCGTTCATTTAAATTAATTCGCGTGCATTTTACGTTATTTACAAAATATAACAAGAAAATTAATGGAAGGATTGCTTGTCATTATATTTCTAAAAGATTAGCAAGGTGTGACTTGTGATGGATGCAGTGGCGTAGCTAGAGCCTTTGCCGCCCGGGGCGGTCTTTAATATGCCGCCCTTTTAGGGGCCGCCCATAAATGACGTCACGCATCGTGGAAGGGGAGGGGGACACACATGCTACGTCATTCAAAACGCTCAACTTTAAATAAAATGTCCACTTAAATATATGATTACCGACACTATTCAATGAAGTTTTATGTGGTTTCACGCGTGTTACGATATTAGAGTGCAGCCTTTAAACTAAAACATATTTAAATAAACCAGAAACAATATTTTAAATCGCTCATTTTCAAATAAAAAATACTGCTTGTATTGGGGAGGGGGGATCTTTGTCACGTCACATTGAGGAAGGGGTCTAAGTTTTCTTTTCATGACGCCCTATGACGAGGGGGCAGGGGTGAAAAATCAGCCGAAATCACCTGTCGTCATTTATGGACGGCCCCTTAAGTCAATCATACGATGGTTTTTATAAATTCATAAACTTGAATGAATAATTTTAATTGAAACGAAGTACATTGTAAAAGGTGGGGAACAATTTTACAATTGCATGCTCTATTTATGTAAGCAGTAATAAAAGAGGCCACAAAAGATGGTATACCTATAATTAAAACATTATAAAAATAAAAGATAATTATTTTGAAGGCCACAAGAAAGTTATAAGGGTCACTGCCCCCCCCCCCCCGAAATGAAACAATTAATAAGCTTTTACTTTTTATTTAAAAAAAAATTGTATACATCAGTATTTAAAAATATGTTTTATTATCTATTCATTTACTTATTTACCAACTTTCATAGTAGAAAAATCATGTATTATGTTTGAAAATTAAAAATTATTTGTAATATGGACACTATTGGAAGATTTTTGTAGTCTTTAATAACTTATTGTGGAGCGAATATAATTTTTTATCAACTTCAGTTTTAAGAAGCTCCTTTCACAACTAGATACACTGTTTGCAGTTGTTGAACAAAATTCTTTTCAGAATTATAATGTTGGGTAAAGAATTGTCCAATATTTTCTGTTGAATTCAGGGGCGGATTAAGACTGCACGGGACCCCGGCTGCAATCAATTGGGGGGCCCTATCCAGCCAGCGTCCCTTTAACAGCTATCATAAGACTGTAACTAAATATTAATAATGAAAAAAAACCGAACACAAAGAAATAACTGTTTGAAGTGATTGCGGTATGTTACAATTGAGTGTGAAAAGAAAAATTTTATATTCCACTGCTGGGAATCGAACCCGACACCGCTTGCATCACGAGCCAGCAGAGCTTGTCTAAACTGCCAAATTTTAAAAAATATGAACTATATTTTATAATTTTATACTATGTTCTCTAAGTAAGCCAAGAAATCAAGTTCTTTTTTTATTATTATATTTTCAAGGGTTCGTGCAAACATTGGTACACTTTTATTTCAAAATATAAAACGTTTACGAGCTTCTAAACCGTCGGAGGCCCCTGGCTTTAGCCCGTTTAGCCCCCTCTCCTTAATCCGCCATAGGTTGAATATATTTTAATTGATCAAACGGGGATTTACCATCACCCCTTTTTTTTTAATGTAATGCCTTTTCTTGTAGTGTAGGTACAGCCAGGGCTGGTCTTAGGCTCCCCACTCTTTCCTAGACCCAACCTATGTTGATTTTAACTTAATTAATACCTTATCCCTCCTCTCCAAACTGGGCCCTACAAATACTATTCACACACTAAGCTGCATAGGGCCCCGCAATTGCTAAGAAAGGCCCCGTGTACTGCCCTAAAAAACTCGATCATTTATCTTTCAATCTCGAACAATTCTTTATAAATGGAAGTAAAGAAATTTATTTGATGTTCAAATTCTTCATTTAGTAGGCTAGATGGTATTATAATCGAATACTTTCTTTCAGGGGCATGTTACTCATCACCGCGTTGTTTCATTTTTAATATCTATGGATAAAGACATTTCTCGTCGTACTTTTTGCTCTAGCGATGGAAACATGTCTTTTTAATTTTCCCCACTCATATTTTTCTCCTTCCAACTTGGTATTAATTCAATACCGCAAACTCTTTGTAACATCGTTTTGTATTAGCAAAAATCTTCGCTCCATGAAATGTGTCTGCATTAATTTTAAAAAGACGGGTTCCCATAAATTGATATATCATAGAAAAGAAAAAGATTGCATTGAATTGAATAAAATTCCAGCATCTGATCTCTTTTTACCAGTTACCTCATTTGTAAATTTTTCCAAGACGCTTTACATTTTTAAGTATGTATTTTTCGGAATTATTTTTGTTAATGTGGTGTTTATTAACGGGAAAATAAATAACCGTTCATTTTCAAAGAATAACCTTATTTTAATGAAAAACACAAGCTATATGTGCTACTTTAATGCAATAAAAACAAAGTAAATTAAATTTTTAATAAGTTATTTTACAATAATTTTATGAAATCTGAAACTGTAATATAATATACTACATACAAGTTAAACACAATATTCGAACCACCATGTCATGTAGGTACATGTAAGCGCATCATTCTGCGAATGTTGAAATTCCATTCTAAAACTGTCGTGGTGATATTAATAGTACAGATTTTCGGACTAGCGGTAATGTGTTGCTGTTTTTGTGTGCAGTTTTCTAATAAAAGCACCATATGTTAAGTATACCCTTAATTTTCCAAACAAATCGTTACCTTTTTTTTGCGCAATTTTAAATTTTTAAACGTTAGTTATAACAACCACTATGTAATGAAACAAATGTTGCAAGACTCCGTTAATTAAAAATCAAAATTAATATTCTTTTTGTTTCACCATGGTTTTCCCCATTGAAAAGAAAAGGGTCAGTTTTCAGAAAAGGCTTTAATTTTTAAATGCCCTCAAACGCCGCCCTTTGAATGAGTGCCGCCCGGGGCGGATCGCCCCCACCGCCCCCCCTAGCTACGCCACTGGATGGATGGAGAGAGAGGAAGCAAAGATGGGAAAAGAGATAACATTTTAAAGATCTCATCTACTGTCACCTTGGTGAGTGGACGCTGGTCATCTCTAAGCTGTCCTGATGTCCACCTCCACATCATATCTCCAGCGTAAATCATACCTAGACGAGATAGACTTTCTTATAAATGTCCCCTTGATCGCTATTTTGCCAGAATCCGAACTTTTCTTTGGAAACATCAATAGCTTGAACTGGAGACATGCCCCGCTTTGAGGGTGGAGCTCGTGAAAATCACCCGCAATGAGAACTCTTTCATCGCGGCACTCTTGTATGCTAGAGTCAGCACAGCGATTCACTGTCAGCCACTGCAAATGATTCTCTAGCAGCTGCCGTGGTGTGCTAGTACAGTCTCCTTGACTTCTGCCGGCAGACGATGCCAGGTCTAATTCCACTTCACCAATTTTTGGGGGGAATTTTTTATGGAATTTTCCTCTTGATTTTGAATGGAGATCTGCCAAATCATTAAGAAAATAGGACTCGTCTCCACAACTCCCATCACTAACTTCCTCTAAGATGGACAGAAGCGGGAGTTTGGAGAGAGAAAACGTGACATTCTCATCAGGTTTTGCTACCTTGATTCTAACTCTTCTTACACAGGACGCAGCTATTTCGTATTCTCTTAAAATATCTTCGTTAACTTGAACTAGTCCCAGCTCATCCTGAAATAGGTTTAATGCGTTGGTTGTCGACGGAAACGTTGGCACCAACGGCAGTGATACCTCGCCGTACAAGACTGCGGACAACCAGGGCGGTAACTGATGTTGTGAGGGGAGGTACGGTTGTCGCAGCAGGCCAAGCCGACAGGACGTGTTGAGTTGATCAACGTGATGGAGGTATTTCTCCAGGGCGATACGTTTTAGTCGGAGAGTAACGAGCTGTTGGTGAAAGTTGTCCTCAAGGCTGGGATGGGGCAACGGTGGTTGGATTTGATCAAGTGGACAGTCCTCACTGTGACATGCCCGGCACCAATTCTGTGACCTACAAATATATCAAATGATACAATGACAAATATCCAGTTGTTTATAGTGTTTGTTTTTTTAATAAATTTTTTAAATTTTTAGCGCATTTTCGAGAAGTCGAATGCGCTATTGCACCCGTTTTGTCCGTCCGTCCGTCATCACCCTTGATCTCAGCATCCATAAGTCCTAGACCCATGAGGTATATATGTTTTTTGTATGTCCTGACCTGCCATTTGTGCATCAACACTCAGTTACTCGATCCGTTAAAAAACCCCGTTAAAACTACCAAAAAATATTTCGAATCGAGAGGTAACACTAGCGCAGGGAACGGCCGCCATTGCCGGAAGTCGAATGCACAATCTTTCAGGCATTGAAGAGTGGTGCGAAAGGGTGCAAAAGAATTAGTTGTTTTTATTTGACGTCATTAGAATATGTGTAAAAGTTTAGAGAGTTTTACGTCATCATTTGTGGTGACTTGTAGTTAGATTAAAGAGAAAATAATTTTTTTTTAAATGTAAAGAAATGACTTTTAAATAAAAAAAAATGTCAGGTATATTCATTACACAAGAAAATTCATAAAAATATGTCTAAAATCTAAACACAATTACTGATAACTACATAATTCTGATATCTAACATAAGTACTGATACATAATACGAAAATGCGCTAACACGTCCTGAATTCCAATAGGGACCAGGCTTAACATGATTTTTTATTTAATCTGAATTAAATTGAATTGTTATGCTTTCATAAACAGTTGATTGAATTAATACTTTTTGAACATTAAGGATTTTATCCAAGTTCTTGTTTCTTTAATAACATTTTTTTTTTAAAATCGGAGAGAGTAATTTTTTAAAGTAAATGGCATTAACTTTTTAAAAAAATATATTAAAAAAAAAAATTTAAAAAAAACGTTAAAGACACAGGAATTATCATAAAAACTCTCTCGACGTCAATGCTGAAACATTTTGCAGACAGGTTTTAGTGTAAACAAATTTGAACAATTAGAGAATGCCATTGTAAACATTAAATGCACACATGAAGACTTTTAACGGATGAAATTAAACAATTTGATTTTATAGTTGATTCATTTAATTAGACCTACTTTAAATGGCATCCACATTAAATGACAGGACAAAGTGCTAAATAATGAGGTCCTGGTTGGTGCCAATACCCAAAGCATGTTCTCAATCCTTAGTGAAAGATGCCTGAGATGGTTAGGACATGTAAAAAGAATGAGCCCTGGCCGCATCCCTAAGGACCTCCTGTATGGAGAACGGGCATAAGGAAAAAAGAAGACAGGTCACACAAGCCTGTGATCTAGAGATGTCTGCCAGATAGGCATGAAAGAATTCAGAATACGCACTAGCGATTGGGAGTGTAAGACAGAAGACCGATCTACGTGGCGCACAGTTGTAAAAGAGGGCATCATAGTAGATGATGAATGAAGGATGGAGGAGGCTACAGAAAGAAGAGCTAGGAGAAAGGCCAAAACATTGGGAAGCAAAGAAGGCGGTGCCAAAGCTTTGGAAAGACTGTCACTTAAGGATAAGACTGCTCAGCCACACGAGGAAATGCAACCCAAACCAACCCAACGGTGATGCACCATTGTCTTGCGAGACGGAGAATGCCGATGACTTAAAATGAGACATTTATTTGTAATATACAATTTATAAGGAAATATTCTAACATTTGCTATGTTACTAGATACGCCACAGACTTGATCATAGTGCATCGAAAATGGAGAAATAACTGACAGAAACTACAGCATGAAGAAATAAAAACAACTCGAGTGAACGTCGTGGGGGGGGGGGGCACACACGCTTTGTTGGTCTGGTCCCGAGACATGCGCACTGTGGTTAACTACCTTCCCCCCACCCTGCACCACCCTCACTTGCCAACCATAAACTGTGACCGGCCGACCATATTTATGGATGGATGGATAGATAGTTAGAGATAGATATTTAGCATTTTTTAAAATATGCTATCGGAATAAATATGGCTGACACTACTAAATTTAAGGCACCTTTACACATGGAGCTAAATCCAGGACTTAACATTAATGACATGATGTTACATTTGTAAATGACTTTTTTTTTTTTTTTTTTTAAAAGGGGGGTGGCGGGATATAAAACAACAATATTTTGACTGCATAAGTACATTTGTTGAAATAAAGTATTTTAGAGTTTTAATGAATGAATTAACATGCTGTCTTTTATAGTGACATTATTATCCATGCTAGATTAGTGAGTTTGTTGCGCTCTGATCATTAAAAAGCTCTTTCAAAAATTTCAGAACTGTTTCACAATTTTGGTGCCACCGATTCAAAAGAGCGCACGCCAAGGGACTTCCTACTGAGCCCATTCATTCTGGGAACTTTCAACTAAGTACACTGCGTAGAAGATGTTAGAGATAGGCTACATATGTAATAATTATGCCCGACTTTAGTTAATTATAGTGACGTCATTTATTTGTTAACCTTTTGTTGATTGTTTTGTTGATGAAATTCTCCATTCTGTCAGCCACATCAGATACACGTGACCGCTTCCACGTGACCAAATCGGCTTGTCTTGTTTCTTCATGTCTTAATTTCTTTGATTTATGTTTAAACAAGTTCATGACTGAGCTAAGTCTAAGCAACTTAGTTATGTTAAAGGCGACACCTGACTTACACTGCCTCACAATTACTCTCTGAATAGATCAATAGTAAATAGAAAACTGTTTTTTAAAGTGTGACGTGGTTATGGGATGGCTGAACAACTTGACACCTATCTTATCTTATGTTATCTATCTTATCTTAAGTTTTCTGGAAGGTTCCTCATGACCTAAAGGCGGTTCTTGAAATTTTGTAAAATATTTATTTTTAAAAAAATACCTAGATTACAAAAGATTTAATTTAAAAATCGTGAAATGTTGAAATATTATTTTCAAATTTAATAGCTTCGCACGACGTTCAAATGCATGCGCTCTTTAACAATCCTAAACCTTTCACGACTATGTAAAACGATGCGTTTCAAAACGATGTAGATTTTAGGTGCGCATTTTGGTATGTCTTAGGGAGAAAGCAACGAAAGCGAAAAATTTAAAGACTTATTTATTGAAAGCAGTTTTGTAAATAAGATTATGGTTAGCTTGCTGGACTAGCATAGACTAATGGCGCTACACAATCAGAGTGTGGTGAGTTGGTGGACAGGTGGCACTATACAGAGTGTGGTGAGTTGGTGGACAAATGGCGCTATACAATCAGAGTTTGTTGAGTTGGTGGACAAATAGCACTATACAATCAGAGTATGGTGAGTTGGTGGACAGATGGCACTATACAGAGTGTGGTGAGTTGGTGGACAGGTGGCACTATACAGAGTGTGGTGAGTTGGTGGACAGGTGGCACTATACAGAGTGTGGTGAGTTGGTGGACAAATGGCTCTATACAATCAGAGTTTGTTGAGTTGGGGGACAAATAGCACTATACAATCAGAGTATGGTGAGTTGGTGGACAGATGGCACTATACAATCAGAGTGTGGTGAGTTGGTGGACAGATGGCACTATACAGAGTGTGGTGAGTTGGTGGACAAATAGCACTATACAATCAGAGTATGGTGAGTTGGTGGACAGATGGCACTATACAGAGTGTGGTGACTTGGTGAACAAATGGCGCCATACAATCAGAGTGTGGTGAGTTGGTGGACAAATGGCGCTATACAATCAGAGTTTGGTGAGTTGGTGGACAAATGGCACTATACAATCAGAGTGTGGTGAGTTGGTGGACAAATGGCACTATACAATCAGAGTGTGGTGAGTTGGCGGGAAAATGGCACTATACAATCAGAGTGTAGTGAGTTGGTGGACAAATGGCACTATACAATCAGA
>MUZC01002091.1:530926-542727 GCA_002072015.1 Radix auricularia | reverse complement strand
ATTAGACTTTTATATATTGTACAATTTTTAATTATTAAAAATATCTCATTCTATTTTTAATTTTTAAGAGCTATTAATATAAATTAGACTATTTTATTTTATACATTGTACTATTTTTAATTATTAAAAATAACATATCATTCTATTTTTAATTTTTAAGACATATTAATATAAAACTATATTATTTGTTCAATCATACTATCATTTTAAAAAACCGTTAAACATAACTATTTCCTACTGTTTTTATTTTTAAAGAGATAATATTAAACTTCAACTATTTATTTTTAATTAAAAAAGAATTAAAAATGAATTTTTAAAAACCAAAACATTTCACGCCTTAAAGAGAAAGGGGTCGAATCGTCCGGGGTCGAAACACCCTAGGGTCGAAACGTCCTGGGGTCGAAGTGTCCGGGGTCGAATCGACCGGGGTCGAATCGTCCGGGGTAGAACCGTCCGGGGTCGAACCGACCGGGGTCGAAACGACCTGGCGTCGAAACGTCCTGGCGTCGAACTGGCAGGGTCGAACCGTCCGGCGTCGAATCGTCCGGTGTCGAAGTGTCCGACCACCATGTTCTGGGATTTATCAATGGTAAATTGAATATATATATATTTGGGTATGGAAAAGGTATTGGGGGTTTGATCCATGAAATAAGACGTATGAGAGAGAATTTCGGACCTTTACAAAAAAATTTTTAAAATGAAAACTATCCTTAAAGTCAGTTTTTTGTCGTGTTGTTTAAATTTTTCTTTTTTAAAAACCTTATATTTATTGCAAAGATTTCCTTCTATTTGAGTGGAAAATGATGTTTATGAGACAAGCTAGGGAGTTTGAGGTTATTGGTATCGCAGTAGAAATGTTTCGCACAGTCTAAAGAAGAGATACTAATTAATAGGGAACATAACTTAGTGATACCATTGACAAGGGAAATAACCTAACAAGAGGAAAAACTACTCCTGCAAACAATATGATGTATGTTTTAGACTTATTTGTAAATTTCATTAGCACAGAGGGTAATGGTATTATCATGACAAAGATCTTATATCTTTGGTTTAAACTTTAACTTATGGTAATTGGTAGCTCCAAATGACGAACAAAGCAACGACAAATGATGAATGTCTTTGTAATCAACGCTGTGACGCTGTCATCTCGCAGTTAGTAGGCTGATCATTTTTCTCGTTAAAACTTTCATCACGCTGTCAGTCTTCCAACATTGTGATAAACGTTAACCGTTTTCTGGAATCTGTTTTGGTTTTTTAAATTATAATCTATTTTTTCCATTGACCAACTTTTGAAGTCTACTCCACCACCTCATCCCCACCCCACGTAAAAATAAAACTGAAACTGAAATGCACATCCACATTTATAAATTTAGTGACACTTATCTCACCTCTATTTATCAATGTGAAGAAGTCAACCAATTAAAAAAAATGTTGAAAATAGTCGTTGTTTTGTGATGTTCCAACAATTCACCTTATATTATAAAATTGAAACAATTCACGTATTATAACGTTGAAATAATTCACCTATTATAACGTTGAAACAATTCACCTATTATATAACGTTGAAACAATTCACCTATTATATAATGTTGAAACTATCCACCTATTAAAATGTTGAAACTATCCACCTATTATATGATGTTGAAACAATCCACCTATTAAAATGTTGAAACAATCCATCTATTAAAATGTTGAACTATCCACCTATTGTATAATGTTGAAATAATCCACCTATTATAACGTTGAAACAATTCACCTATTATATGATGTTGAAACAATTCACCCATTTATATAACGTTGAAACAATCCACCTATTATATAATGTTGAAACAATTCACCTATTATAACGTTGAAACAATTCACCTATTATATAACGTTGAAACAATTCACCTATTATATAATGTTGAAACAATTCACCTATTATATAATGTTGAAACTATCCACCTATTAAAATGTTGAAACTATCCACCTATTATGTAATGTTGAAATAATCCACCTATTATAACGTTGAAACAATTCACATATTATAATGTTGAAACAATCGACCTATTATATAATGTTGAAACAATCCACCTATTATATAACATTGAAACAATTCACCTATTATATGATGTTGGAACTAACCACATATTACAATGTTGAAACAATTCACCTATTATAATGTTGAAACAATCCACCTATTATATAACATTGAAACAATTCACCTATTATATAATGTTGGAACTAACCACATATTACAATGTTGAAACAATTCACCTATTATAATGTTGAAACAATTCACCTATTAGTAAGTATTAGAATTATGCTGTTGAAAGGGATGACATATTGTTTAAACAAAAATACACAAGAAGTTAAAACAAAACAAAAACTTGAAAAATAGAAATCTTTTTCAAGCAATAGATCTACAACAAAATAAATATACAAAACGAAAGTACAGAGTAAGCAACAGAATAAATCCAAAGAATCAATATTAATCGCTGTTTCCCGATTATAGATGAAACGGTACAAAAATTTGATTGTTTTTTTTTAAAGAGAAAAAACACCATTTTATTGCCTAAATAACATCTGTTTACTTATTTATAATAATACAAACTCTTTTGTTGAAACAATATATTGATAATAATAAACATTTGAACCAATTAATTGTGCTATATATAACTATAACTATAAAAAATGGCAGACGGTGATTTCATGTTAAAAAAATTAACAAAACAGGTTCTCATATCTGGGTCTATTCCATTAAGATTTGAAACAATATAGGCCTACTAAATACCAAGTACTCACCAAACTCTAAACCATGACTTGTAGACGCTGAGACTTCAGTAATTACAAACTATTATAGAATTAGAACATACGTATGAAAAAAAAAACTTGTTTGGTGTTTGAGGGTAAAACTTGTTTGGTGTTTGAGGGTAAAACTTGTGTGATCTCTGAACTGTAACTTAACTCCGCGCGGTAGAAACGTTTCTTGTTTGAGCTTTAAGTAGAGAAATGAGAAGTAGGGCTGTTAACGATTAATTTGAATTTAATTGTTAACTTTTGAAAAATTAATTTCGGTTAATAAGTAAAAAATAAAAATGTATGTAGTCATAAGTAGCACTTATTAATCATTCTTGTTGAATATCTAAATAACACTGGAATGTCTCCTTTATATGTCATCTTTTTAAACAAATACACAAGACAAGTAAGCGGGTTTAATTGACAATATAACAGGCCGAGCAAAACAATCATTCTCATGAAATTGAGGCAACTGGTATGCATAAACTGTTCTTGGCAATGAATGACATTATTGGATATCGGTGTTCATTTAGCTTCCACCATTGTAGATGTTATATGGATTCATAAACTTTCATCTCCATTTTGCAGTAATTCATCAGATGAGCTGACGTCATTTTCTGTCTCTGAGTCAGACTCCATTTCGGCCACTAGCTTTTTATTTGCTTCGATAATTAGTCAAAGTGTTCGAACCATGTTAGACAAACTTTATCAACATTTTGAACATTGCCGTCATTCAATAGTTTAACACCAAAATGTTCATGTGATCGTCAGAATTTTTTAAATTATTTATTTATCGGATGCTATTTGTTATTTTTAAAATTTTCTTTTAACTTTTTGACTTCCAATAATTTGTAAGTGATGGGTCGATTAATCGTTAAAGAATAAGAACCCCAAATGTAAAGGTTGAGACTCACTGAACTTTATACTCTACACCTTATATTCCACACATATCTACCTCGATCACTAAGTGTCAAAGTGAGGTAACTCACTCAAGTCATTTCTTAGAACTCCGACGTCACGTGACACACTTAAAACAGGAAGAGTCAACAAACAGTCACGGTCAATAACAGCAATTTGAGGCTATCTTATTGTTGGACAAGAATTTAGACACGGTTGTTGTGAGAAAGGTTTAACGTCTGAAATTAGACACGGTTGTTGTGAGATTAGTGTCTGACGACAGATGACGTGTGCAGATTCTCGCATAACTGGTGTGCACGGTCTTGTCCTTTAATAATGCAGCATGTGCACGTTGTTGGACCTTATTGTTGTAGGTGCACGTTGTTGGACCTTATTGTTGTAGGTGCACGTTGTTGGACCTTATTGTTGTAGGTGCATGTTGTTGGACCTTATTGTTGTAGGTGCATGTTGTTGGACCTTATTGTTGTAGGTGCATGATTTTGGACCTTATTGTTGTAGGTGCATGTTGTTGGACCAAACAAAAAACTTTGAAGTCATTGAACATTCAACGTCAAAATAAAATGTTCCTTTATAATGAGACCCGTAATCAGCTACCAACCCTACCGATAAAATAGTCTTAATTGACACCCGCCCCCCTTCCCCCCCCACAAAAAAGTTTAAAAATTAAAAAATAAAAATAATATTTTAAAAAAATCTTTGGAACATAAGTCCCGTAGTTGTCTAAATGCCACCTCTCATGTTCTCCCTTCCAAATCTTCAATTCCTAAGTTTCCTACAACTACAACATTTATTTATAGCTGGCACAACAATTACACAGTTAATTTGAGATGGTGCCACCATTTCACATTTATTTTTAGAGCTGGTGCATCCACTTCACATCTAATTTTAGCTGGTTGAACAGTTCAACCGCTGCCTATTAATTTTGAGAATGATGATTCAAGTATACATTTCAACACATTTCACAATTTTCATTAGAATAATCATTGGGATATTGGCAATGAATCTCGATTTAAGGGCCGTTCATAAATGACGTCACGCGATTTTGGGCTATTTTTGACCCCCCTTCCCACAAAGCCGTATTTTCTAATTGAAAATTAGCATGTTTAATTTTTTTTACATTAAATAAAATATGTATCTTATAATATAATGATTTACCCAACAATATCTCAACAGGAACAAAAGTTAGGTTATTTGCTGATGATTGTATAATCTATAGAACAATTAAATCAGAGCAAGATCGCAAAATTTTACAAAATGACTTAGATGAATTAATAAAATGGGAAACTAACTGGAGTATGTCTTTCCACCCAGAAAAGTTTCATTTGCTAAGAGTAACAATGAAAAAGAAACAAAGAAATTCAAAATATTTCATTCATGGAAAAGAACTAACCCAAACTAAAAATGCAAAGTACTTTTGAGTCATAATAAATGAGAAACTATCTTGGAATCCCGATGTCAATGAAGTTATTAAAAAATTAAACAAAACCTTAGGTTTTATAAAAAGAAGCTTTTACAAATGTAACAAAGATATAAAACTAAAATACTACCTCACCCTGGTGAGACCTATACTAGAATATGCATCTTCTGTATGGGACAAGTTTTCTTTCTTCCTGTTCGGAATTCAGGCGTGGATGGTTTTGCCTGAGGAAACCAGAAAAGCCAACACTTTATCATCAGTTAAAACTCTAATAAGAATGCAGGACTAGACACAAACCATAGATAACCGTAGGACGCAATAATCTTAGGAGTAGAGGAAGGAATGAGAATTGAGGAGAAGGTAGGTTTAAAAAAAAACAAAACATTTGCTTGTCTCACCTGGTAACTAAATAATGTATGCATATTTCAAGGACTCGTTAACTACCTGTCATTGATTCATAATAAGAACCGAAATCTTTGTTGTGTGCCATGATTTTTCTTTCATGTTCAGAGGAAAATGTTGTAAGAAAATACCTTGTAGTTTTCTCAGAACTTTATTCTATTCCCCTTTGACTTATACTTCTCTTACATTTGCGAGTTAAAAGTATTTAACGGGGAATATTTCTAGCGAAAAATTATTTGATAAATTTTGCGAGTCGTTCAAATCCTAAGAAGCGTGAAGCTATTTAAAACGTCATTAAATGAATTGCAAATTCATTAATGAATTAGTTGAGTGGATATTGTGTTTTAAATTGCGCATTTTTGTTGATGTGGCGTCACATTGTTTAAAAACCCCCCTCCCCATCGTCACAAATCCTTAAGCGCGTGACGTCATTTATGGAAAACCCTTTATTTTGCTATTTATTTTATTTACACTTTTCTTAAATTATTTATTTGTTATAAACGGGCTATAAATTAAAAGTTCATTATGTCAATACGTCTTCGATTGTTTGTATGCCTGGTGCGCAAATAGTGCGCTCTAAATTTAATTTAAGAAAAGAGTTGGGAAATAAAAGGCCGAGTGTTGCTCAATAGCCATACAACATTCAATATTACCATTCTTTATGTAACCAATCATTGGAAAGATCGTCTGGACTGCGACTGCGCATGACTGAAAATGAAATGTTGTGTGACGGTAAATACAAATATCACCTTGTCTTGGATTTAGAAACGAAAAGAAACTGTTGGAAAGTGCTGAGTTCATTTCATTTATGCCATAAAAATAAATTAATTAGTTAAAGGTGAGGTAAATATATATTAATAGAGGTAGAGTCAGTGATGTATTTGTGTTGTTGTTAATATAATACACAGATGACAAACAAAAATAAATGGAACAATCCTAAATATGAATATTGAATTCTGAAAATATTTTTTTTTCCAGATTGTTCACTTTCATGTTAAGATAATTTGTTTCTTGTAAGGATGATTTATCTCTCTTCATTTAGTTTCTCCTTTAAACTCTCATAAATATGCAAGACTAGACATAAACAACGATAAGAGTATGACGCAATAATCTACGGCAGAGAAGGCGCGTCTGTAACAGATAAGATACGCTATTTCGTTTACTGTACTGTTGTGATGTTTTAATCACTGTAATTGACGCATTGATAATATTTCAATTTATGAATTATATGTAAATAAATTATTAAAATATACTAAATTATTTTTATATTTCAGCAGCGATAAAAGAAATTTGAAGAAATGAAGCAAGTCAATCTGTTACTACAGTCAAGTCAAACTGTTACTACAGTCAAGTCAATCTGTTACTACAGTCAAGTCAAACTGTTACTACAGTCAAGTCAAACTGTTCCTCCAGTAAAGTGCATTTAGCACAATTTGTGTATCACCAAGAGTGTAGCATAGAAGTGTAGCTGAAAGCGTGTATCATAAAAGTGTATGGCATAAATTATTGTGTGTAGCATTAAAATGCCCATGAAAGTGACAACTCCATGTGACAGTAGCCAGGAAGACCACGAGAAATTTTTTCTGCTGACCGGGTCACGGTCAAGGTCGGTCGCACTGGACGCCATCACATCAGAGCGGGCGCTGTCGCCAGACAACGCGAGAGTATCGCGTGAGTGGTTTACTTCCGGTGCCAAGACGAATGAAGGTTGTGGGAGTGGCGAGTGGATTAACCACATCCGGACTCCATTTTCACTCGAAGAATATCCGTCCATAAAGACAGAAGTGGCTGCGGTCAACATGACTCGTCCAGTTTCAGAAGCGGCACCAGAATTGCCACCTCTTCTAACGTGCAAGTCCGAGATAGACATGGAAGATGGACAAACAACAAATTGTCATCGAAATTCGGATCCATTCCGTCACAGACTAGACATGGATGTCAGACAGTCGTGTAAAGTCGAAGAGCTCCACGGCCATGACATAAGTGTAGGGTGTACACCTCACAATTATGTGGCCTCACACCTTGTAACTGAACGAGACAATAAACTTACAGAAACTAGACGGAAGCATTCAAGAGACTCACAGTTGGCCACCGATTCCTTGTTTGATGGAGGCCCATTACGAAGAAGACGGAGTTTTTCTTCCGCCCATGACAAGATTCGACAACCTTTACAACACGCCCCTGTAAGGCGTTGTAGATCTGTGGACTGCCTTTGGTCAGTTTGGGCAAGAAAGTCTGATGTCTGTGACCAGTGGACACTGCGAGCACAAGAGTTGGACGGACGAATGGTCCCAGGGGACGTGCGTCGAAGGAGCAGATCCCCGGATGCTGAGCTGACTGACCGAGGGTCAAGTACTAGGGAGATGCCCAAGTTAAAAAGAGAGTCTGAGCTGTGGCTACAGTCCGCTGACCAGTCTGACGTCATCTGGGAAAGAGGAGCTCAATCAGCCACCGCGGATAATGGTGGAGATCAAGGGTCTCAATATTATCCCCTGAACTACGCTATGCCCCAGCAGGTTGTTGGTCAAGAACTGACCACTTGGTCTGGCGATATCGAAGATGGCGGCTACCACGGGGAACATTGTGTCGTGTGTGGTGAGGTGGCCAACGGGAACTTTTTCGGAGCCGTTGTCTGTCTGCCGTGTAAGGTAAACATCTTTGTCTGTCTGCAATGTAAGGTAAATATCTTTTTCTGTCTGCAATGTAAGGTAAACATCTTTGTCTGTGTGCAATGTAAGGTAAACATATTTGTCTGTCTGCCGTGTAAGGTAAACATCTTTGTCTGTCTGCCGTGTAAGGTAAACATCTTTGTCTGTCTGTCGTGTAAGGTAAACATCTTTGTCTGTCTGCAATGTAAGGTAAATATCTTTGTCTGTCTGCCGTGTAAGGTAAACATCTTTGTCTGTCTGCCGTGTAAGGTAAACATCTTTGTCTGTCTGCCGTGTAAGGTAAACATCTTTGTCTGTCTGTAATGTAAGGTAAACATCTTTGTCTGTCTGCAATGTAAGGTAAACATCTTTGTCTGTCTGCCGTGTAAGGTAAACATCTTTGTCTGTCTGCCGTGTAAGGTAAACATCTTTGTCTGTCTTCAATGTAAGGTAAATATCTTTGTCTGTCTGCAATGTAAGGTAAACATCTTTGTCTATCTGCCGTGTAAGGTAAACATATTTTTCTGTCTGTCTGCCATGTTAAGTAAACATCTTTTTCTGTCTGCCATGTAAGGTAAACATCTTTGTCTGTCTGCTGTATATCATCACAATAAAAATTATGTCCCCTTTGACGTAGCACTCTCCCCTTCCTATTCCCCCCATCATGACGTAGTACTCTCCCCTTTCAGACATTACGTAGTACTCTCCCTCCCTAAAACCGTCATGATGTAGTACTCTCCCCTTCCAGACATGATGGAGTAATATCCCTTTCCAGACATGATGTAGTAATCTCCCTTTCCAAACATGATGTAGTAATCTACCTTTCCGGACATTATGTAGTAAGCTCCCCTTCCAGACATGATGTAGTAAGCTCCCCTTCCAGACATGATGTTGTAATCTCCCCTTCCAGACAGGGCATAGTACTCTCCCCTCCCTATTCCCTGTTAGGACGTTGTACTTTCCCCTCCCTATTCCCTGTTAGGACGTTGTACTCTCCCCTCCCAGAAATGATGTAGTAATCTCCCCTTCCAGACAGGGCATAGTACTCTCCCCTCCCTATTCCCTGTTAGGACGTTGTACTCTCCCCTCCCAGACATGATGTAGTAATCTCCTCTTTCAGATATGTAGTAATCTCCCTTTCCAGACATGGCATAGTAAACTCCCCTCCCTATTCAACGCTATGAGGCAGCACTCTCCCCTTCCCACAATGACGTAGCTACATGGTCCATATTTCTAATTAAAATTGGATTCCATCATCAAAACAAAAATGTACCGACAAAGCATAAACAAACTTGGACGGTGTCTGGTTGGTAGACAATGCCACGAAACAAACCATTGTCCCCATTGTCCTGTGGTGGCCATGTTTATTGGACGAGGTGAGGCTGGTGCCTGTAACTGTTGTTTTCTTTGAGCTGGTCAGTTACACGGTTACTGTTACAAAAGACGACCTGAGACAGGCATTTGTTTCCTAGACATAAGCAAATAGTTGACGTAGACATCAATAGACATGATGTCAACACACACAGGCAGCCGTGAATCAAGATGGAGGAACATATGGGACATACAAGTAATCGAATCTTCATTTCTCATCTTCTATAAATAACTCTCACTTAGAAATGGTGGGTGGGGGTTTTGACAGGGGCTGTTTTGACCGGGGCCGTTTTGTCAGGGGCCATTTTGACCGGGGCCGTTTTGTGGGACCGTTTTGTCGGTGAACGGGCTACAACTATCAGTTTTTCCCTTGTTTTCTTTCCTGTAGACTGTAGACGTATTGTAATTTATTCAACTACATTTCCACACAGTGGCGTAGCTAGGGGGAGGGGGCGGTCCGCCCCGGGCGGCACTCATTCCGAAAACTGCCCCTTTTCTTTTGAAGGGAGAAAACCAAAGTGAAACACAAATAATCGTAATTTTGAGTCTTAAATAGCGGATTCTTGCAACATTTGTTTTATTACATAGTGATTGTTATAACTAACAGGGAACCGTTCAAAAATTTAATATCGCAAAAAAAAAAAAGTGTAACGATTTGTTTGGAAAATTATGCGGTATACGTCACAGATGTCGCTTTTATAAGAAAACTGCTTAAAATACAACAACACATCACAGCTGGTCCGAAAATATTTACTATTAATATCGCCACGACAGTTTTTGCATGGAATTTCGACATGCGCAGAATGATGCGCTAACAAGTAGATCTTACATACATGACATTGTGGTTTAAACAT
Source organism: Radix auricularia (assembly GCA_002072015.1). Classification (NCBI taxonomy): domain Eukaryota; kingdom Metazoa; phylum Mollusca; class Gastropoda; family Lymnaeidae; genus Radix; species Radix auricularia. Next base: position 532,339 of record MUZC01002091.1, on the reverse strand, counting down.
TGAGTTTAACTTGCAAGTAGTAATATATATTACTGTTTCAGTTTGCAAAGAATTATTGTTAGGTAACTGATTACAAATTAAATTATTTTTTTAAATTTTATTGCATTAAAGTAGCACATATAGCTTGTGTTTTTCATTAAGGTACAGTTATTCAATAAAAATGAACGTTTATTCATTTCTCCGTTAATAAACACCACAATAACATAAATAATTTTGAAAAGACATACTTAAATATTTCAAGCGTCTTGGAAAAATTGACACCCGAAGTAAGTGGTAAAACTAGATCAGATGCTGGAGTTTTACTCAGGTCAATGCAATCTTTTTCTTTTCTATGGTATCTCAATTTATGGGAACCCGTCTTCCTTGAATTAATGCAAACCCATTTCATGGAACAAAGATATGTGCTAATACAGGACGCTGTTATAAAGAGCTGGAGATATCAACTATAGACTACGCCGAGTTAGAATTATAAAAACATATGAGTGGGGAAAATTCAGAAGACGGTGTTCTATCTTTAGAGCAAGAAGTACAAGAAATGTTTTATGCATAGATGTAATTATAAAAGAAAATAAAAGAACGCGCAGATGAGTTACATGTCCTTGCAAGAAAATATTCAAGTACTAAATGAAGAATTTGAACTTCAAATACATTTCTTTATTTACATTGACAAAGAACTGTTCGATATTGAAAGAGAAAGGATCCAGGTATTTGTGACAGTACAGAGGGTAGGTCTTAGCTATTGCGGGGCTATATGCAGCTTAGAATGCGAAAAGGATTGCGTGTAGCCCAGTTTGGGCAAGGATAAGGTATTAATAAGTATAATAAGTAAATATTAAGATAGGTGCGGCCTTTGAAAGCGTGGGGCCCACTGCAACGGCATAGGTTGCAGTGACCTAAAACTAGCCCTGGCTGTACCTACACTACAAGAAGAGGCTGTACGTTAGAAAAAAAAGGGGGGGGGTGCCCCATTGATCTATTAAAATATATCTAACAGTATAGTTTGGAAATTCTTTATCCAGCATTATAAATTTGGTAATAATTATCTCAACAATTGATATCGGTGTATCTAGTTGAGATAGGGGCTTCTTTAAACTAAAGTTGAAAAAAGTATATTCGCTCCACAATAATTGATTTAAGAAAACAAAATCTTGCAATTTTGTCCATAGAACAAGAAAGTACAAATAATTAAAATTTTGATAAGGTAATGCACGATTTTTCTAATTAGAAATTTAGTTAAATAATTAAATGTCTAAATAATTTTTAAAAATGATAAGTTTACATACTGATGTATACAATTTCTTTGTTTATAAAAAATCATATATTTATAAATAAAAAATAAAAGCATATTAATTGTTAATGTTTAAGGTGTAAATTTTGAATATGCTTTGTCTCATTTGGAGAGTGGGGGGGGGG
>MUZC01002091.1:483325-529694 GCA_002072015.1 Radix auricularia | reverse complement strand
GGGGGGGGGAGGGGATTAAAAATCGGGCTAAATCGAGTGACCTCATTCATGGACGGCCAAAAAATGTATAAAATATAAAAATATTAGCAGTGAAATCACCATCCTATTATGTTTATGTAACTTAACGGCTGAAACGCCGGTGGGCTAAAGAGAATCTTCTACTAATTTCAAGAAATGGAAATATAAATCAGACGGATATATATTAGCAATGTGTGAACGTTTGGTCTGAAGTTAAAAGTTCAGATTTTCGTTTGCATTAAATTATAAAACATTATTGCCTATCAGTCTTGACTCAGTCCGTCACGGATGCTCGTTTGCAGTCTGAGCGGTTTACATCACTATTCTTATATTATGCATATTAAATTTGTTGTATGTACGTACGCATTCAGTAGAGACCTCCTCCCCCGTACGCATCCATACACAAAATGCCATTTTTCGAAGACCCCACCCTCCCCCCTGCTTGCGTACGTAATATATGGATGGCCCCTAAATAAAGTTTCGGTAATCATATATTTAAGTGGAACTTGTATTTAAAGTTGCGCGTTTTGAATGACGTTAAATATGTGACTCCCCACTCCCCTCCGGTACATGACGTCATTTATTGGTGACCTCTAAAAGGGCGGCATATCGGAGACCGCCCCGGGAGGCAAAAGCTCTAACTACGCCACTGTCTCCACACGTTTGAACTTTAACCATTGGAAGTACAGTGGAACCTCGGTGTCAATGTCCATGCAGGTATCTGACTGACGCCGCGCAGCAAAGTTATTAAATTATTGCACTAGAATGGATTACTTTCCGCGTGCAAGGCGGGCGTGATGACCACTATGAATCATATGTGAAGGAACAATGCAAGTGAACGCAAGAAGCATTGTTGCCACAACCCCCTACCCACTTTTTTCTACTTTTCATCCCACTCCGCTTGCCCACTGTGATCTTTCGACTCCAGCGGAGGTCAGTCGTCATGCTCATTTGCACATGGTCGTTTACGTGAATTACAGACGCTCCTTCTGTATAGAAGGAAAGCAGCATTACATTTTATAGAAAAGAATGATGTCGTTGTCTCGTCTTTAAAATATGAATTCTAACATAATTTCGACGATTCAATATCAAAATTTACAGTCTATGAAATTATATTAGAATCAGCGTTTTTCTTTCTTTAAAAAAAAAAAATTATAAAAAAAAAAATTAACTTAATCAAGCACTACATGATTATTTTAAAACAATAATTTAAGAGTCCTTGTGTTTGTTGCTTTTCAAACCCGTGCGAACACTTAAGATTCATATCTTAACATTTAAAGACACTACTGCTTCTATACAGATGATTATTACGTCCTACGCTTATCATTGTTTTATGTCTAGTCTTGCATTTGTATTATCTTATCTTATATATTACAGACGCTCCTTCTGTACAGAAGATTATTGCGTCCTACGTATATCTATGGTTTGTGTTTAGTCTTGTATTCTTGTTAGAGTTTTAAATGATGATAAAGTGTTGGCTTTCCTAGTTTCTTCAGGCAACCCATACCACGCCCGAATACCGGACGAAAAGAAAGAAAACTTGTATGTGTTTATTCTTGCATACGGATACGTATAAGAAAGGTGTTTTTATCTTTATGTCTTTTTGAGGGTTGTATTAAGTTATCTTTGTGTTGTTATTCTAAATTGGAGTTAATTGCTTTATGTATAATTACTAATTTACTCTTGGTTCTTCTATCCGCTAGTGTTTCAAGGTTTAATGATTTAACTAATGTTGTTACTCTTGTGAGTTTTGAATATTCTCCAGTAATGAATCTGGCAGCTCTTTTTTTAATTTGTTTAAGTTTATCCAAATTTTCTTTGATGGATGGGTCCCATACAGAAGATGCAAATTCTAGTATAGGTCTCACCAGGGTGAGGTAGCATTTTAGTTTTATATCTTTATTACATTTGTAAAAGCTTCTTTTTATAAAACCTAAGGTTTTGTTTGATTTTTTAAATAACTTCATTGACATGGGGATTCCATGATAGTTTCTCATTTATTATGACTCCTAAGTATTTTGCATCATTAGTTTGGGTTAGTTCTTTTCCATGAATGAAATATTTTGAATTTATTTGTTTCTTTTTCTTTGCATTTGTATTAGAATTTTAATGTTGATAAAATATTGGTTTCCCCAGCAACCCATTCCATATTTTGATTCAATAAGCCATGTAGTTGTTATGTAGAACCAGTGTTCATGTATTGAACTACTTTATCTCTGAGGAGGATGTGGTTGTCCTCTGTTCCTGTCAGAATGTAGCTTATGGCCATGAAGTAATCACCACCACCCCCCCCCCCCTTTTATCCATTAATATGCAAGTCTCAGATGTTCAAGATCTTGAGTGTGGCCATAATATACAAACTTGTAAAAAGTAAGGCCAAGAGTTGAAATTTTTTGTGGGTTAAAAGTCCCAACCCACCAGGATTCCATCTTCAAACCCTTGCGATGAATGCGGCGATTATTCTTGATATCATAGTCATCAGCATCCTTTCGTCTCGCAAGACGATGGTGCAAAAAATGTATGTGCTTCCCAATGTTTTGGCCTTTCTCATAGCTCTTCTGTCTATAGCCTCGTCCACCCTACGCTCTTCGGCTACTTTTAAATTCTCTTTGACAACCGTGCTTCACAATCCCAGACAATCGTGTATATTCTGCCTGCTTTCAAGTGCCTCTGGCAGGCATCCTTAAATTGGACATGTGGGCGACCTGTCTTCCTCTTTTTCGATACCATTTGTTTATATAGGAGGTCCTTGGGAATGCCACCAGGATCATTCTTTTCACATGTCCTAGCCATCTTAGGCGTTTTACACTGAGGGTAAGTTTCGTTGTCGGATAGAATTGTAAAAGTTGACCATACAGTTGGTATTCCATGGGTGACAAAATTTACGCAAAGGCAAACCGAGCTTTAGATAAAGGTTCGGCAATACGACAAGCAACATTTGGGAAGTCAATCGATGTTTGCCACACTTTTAGTCTTGTCATATTCTTGTATTTTGTAGACCAGCGTATATTTAGATATATATATATTTTTAAAGAGTGGGGAGGGGGGCGCCATGCTATTTTTATTATTTCAGAAACCAAATGGAAATAGGCTTAAACCGTTGTTGCCAGTAAATTTTAAAATGCATGAGAGGAAAAAATCAAACAAAACATTCATGCATAATTGAATTCAATTTTTTTTAAAAATGTATATTTATTGTCATACTCAAAATAATTATACATAATGATTTGATTAATGAGCGATGTCCACGAAATATATTTTCTCAAGCGTCTGAAAAGCTACAACTTTTACGCCAATTATCGTCGCCAGTGGCTACTTAACAACTTTCCAAAGTTTCATGCTTTTACCTAGAATTAGTGATGAGTGAGTCAGTCAGGGCTTTTGTTTTCATTAGTATAGATATTAGGGCTGCGGAAATTAACTATTAATTTCTCGATTAATCGTTAACATTTTTTAACAATTAATTGTTTTAGCGATAAATCAATCCACCACTTATAAATGTACTGGAAGTTAGAAAGTAAACTATTTCAGGCGATAAATATAAACTAATTTCCAGACGATTACAGGAACATTTTGGTTTTCAACTATGGACTGACGTGACTGTTAAAATGTTGATGAATGTTATTGCATCATTGAGAGAAATTGTTTACCTACCATGCAATGTTCCTTCTAACACTTCGCTTACATATCACCTGCATACAAAACATCCACTACAGTATCGGAATCTTCAGCTAAGACAATCTTAAGCTATGTGAACGATTGTTCTGATCGGCTGGTTATATTGTCAATAAGACCCGCACATCACTTCAACCAAATAATGGCAATACACTTGTCTGTTACGTAGATGTTTAAAAGATGTCGTATAGAGAAGACATTCCGATGTTATTTCGATTTTTGACAAGTACGTTTAATAAATATTACTTCTGACACCATAAATTTCAATTTTCGGCTTTAATCGAAAGTAACGATTAATTAATCGTTAATTTTTCAGAAGGTTGCTTTTTTCTGTTGAAATAAGTCACATGAAAGCGCGTAACTATAAATAAAATTTCTACTTAAATATCAGATTTGCTTACAATTCATTTAATGATGTTTAAAATTGCTTGACACTTGTTACAATATGAAATTGCAGCCTTACATTTAACTGAATACATATTTAAATGACAATAAAATCATTTGAAATAAGCTCAGTTTCAAATAAGAAATACGATTTTATTGAGGGTGGGGAAGCCGCGTAATGTTATGACCTAATATTTAAGGGGGGGCTAACTTTTTGTGACGATAAACGGGGTGAGGGAGATCGGCAAAAATCGCAAGCCGTCAGTTATGGACGACCCCATACAGGTTTTAGCAGCACGGGAGTCATAGCATAGGGTCATAGCACGGGGTCATAGCACGGGGTCATATTCCAAACAAGGTGGAATACCAAGAGAAATGTTTTACGCCCGAACAGGAGGAATACCGAGTTGGACTTGGCTCCTATGTCAGTATCACATGGCGCCATGTACCCCATACACCATGCACCACATACCACCCATATGTGTACCACATACCACCCATATGTGTACCACATACCACCCATATGTGTACCACATACCACCCATATGTGTACCACATACCACCCATATATTTCCCCAGAGTTTCTTCATTCGCTGTACCAAGGACGGTGAACCCTGCATCCTACAACAATGTCATGGACAGTGTGACATTAAGAAACAGCTGAGAAACAGATGTCAGTACTGTCGTTACCAGCAGTGTTTAGCTGTGGGCATGTCACGTAGAGGTCAGTAATGTTGTTACCAGCAGTGTTTAGCTGTGGGCATGTCCCGTAGAGGTCAGTACTGTCGTTACCAGCGGGCATGTCACGAAGAGGTCAGTAATGTCGTTACTAGCTGTGGGCATGTCACGTAGAGGTCAGTAATGTCGTTACCAGCTGTGAGCATGTCACGTAGAGGTCAGTAATGTCGTTACCAGCTGTGGGCACGTCACGTAGAGGTCAGTATGGTCATATCTGTACATGAGTCGCACATACTATTGGCTCACACATTCGAGTGTATGTTGTATGTAAAAAAAACGTACACAATACTGACACACTTTCGGACAGTTTGTAAACTAACTTCTGTTTACCTGTTACCAACAGATATTTTAATAACTTTCAAACTCGCATCACCTACAACATTTTCTATCACCAGCGGCGTAGCATGGGTATGTGCCGCCCGGGGCAGAACCCTGCTTGGCCGCCTCCACCCATTAAAATATGTTGATATAATAATGAAAGGGTAATTTTTATAGGAAACTAATAATAAGAAAACTACAGATTTTTAAAAATTAACTACAGCTTCAATTCATTTTTTACCCACGATGTAAAATAGTCCTTGCTTGACAATGTCATGTCAGATACCATTCACACATGTTAAGATATCCCCTTCATTCCTTTTATAACTTTTACTTTGGTGGCTCTTTTATTTATTTAAACTTTATTTTACCGCTTTTCATATTTAGAAGTTAATTAACAATGAAGATTTGCCCCTACCCCAACAAAATACCGCCCAGGACATAAGTTCGCTCATGTTTGAAATTGATGGTGTCCAGTAATTTTCTCTTCTTCAGCAAGAGCGTCTGTCAAATTTAAAGAATCAGTTAATTAAGTTACATACAGATCAGTTAATACATTATCATACTAATCTATTGGTTTTTTAGTTCAGTAGCTTTAGTATCAGAAATATTTCTATCATTGTCTATAACATTACAAAAGACTCGCTGTAACACACCTGCAATGTTACCTCTAAGGTTCGTCGGTCCATATGCAAAGTAAAAAAAAAAGTGGAAAGTTGCACAACATTCATATTATGTTCAATATTAAAAAAAAAAAAATTCAATTCAAAACTGCTGCTCGGCGTCGGTCAAAGATCTGCGCGGCCGCGCAGCTTAAAGAGGTCATTGCTCACCTGTTGTTATTGCCATCAGATATATCACCGTCTGTCACTCTGCAACATCTCATACCACCCATTTTGACCAGTAAAGACCAATTTGGTCAGGAACAGCCCAAGTGGTTAGTCAAACAGCCCATTTAGTCAGTAACACCTTTTGTACCTTGACCACAGAAAAGCCTGAATCTATCCAACCTCAAGATGGCCAGGAGCTGTGCCGTGTGTGTGGCGACTTGGCCAATGGCATCCATTTTGGTGTCTACACTTGTGAGGGATGCAAGGTAAAGTCTTCATTAGTTTAAATCTAATCAGTAACAATAAGTATGCAAGGTAAAGTCTTCATTAGTTTAAATCTAATTAGTAACGATAATGCTCCAGATATTTGACCCTTACATCAGGTTTATTACATCACACTTTACAGTACAACACACACACACGACAGTACATCACACAACACACACACACGACAGTACATCACACAACACACACACGACAGTACATCACACAACACACACACACACAACAGTACATCACACAACACACACACACACACGACAGTACATCACACAACACACACACACGACAATACATCACACAACACACACACGACAGTACATCACACAAAACACACACACAACAGTACATCACACAACACACACACACACAACAGTACATCACACAACACACACACACACGACAGTACATCACACAACACACACACACACATCAGTAAAAACACGTTCAAATTACGATAGTTGATGTTTCCTTGTTGTCTTTGTACCACAGAAATTTTTCCGCAGAGGCCTCAAGGAGCACACAAGTTACGTGTGTAAGGACGAGAAATCTTGCCGCCTGAACCCGCGCAACAGAAACAACTGCCGCTTCTGTCGCTACCAGAAGTGTCTGTCCATGGGCATGTCTCGAGAAGGTGAAGAGCGTCTAAATATTACATCACCTTCTTTAAACTGATCCTCACATTACCTTTTGTCGTCTTACCCTCACCTTACCTTCTGTCGTCTTACCCTAACATTACCTTCTGTCCCCTTAACCTAACATTACCTTCTGTCCCCTTAACCTAACATTACCTTCTGTCCCCCTACCCTAACATTACCTTCTGTCCTCTTACCCCAACATTACCTTATGTCCTCTTACCCCAACATTACCTTCTGTCGTCTTACCCTAACATTACCTTATGTCTTCTAACCTTAACATTACCTTCTGTCTTCTTATCTTAACATTACCTTCTGTCCTCTTACCCTAACATTACCTTCTGTCGTTTTACCCTAACATTACCTTCTGTCATCTTACCCTAACATTACATTCTGTCCCCTTAAAATTACCTTCTGTCCTCTTACCCTAACATTACCTTCTGTCCACTTACCCCAACATTACCTTCTGTCGTCTTACCCTAACATTACCTTCTGTCCTCTTACCCTAACATTATCTTCTGTCCTCTTACCCTAACATTACCTTCTGTCCTCTTACCCTAACATTACCTTCTGTCCTCTTACCCCAACATTACCTTCTGTCCTCTTACCCCAACATTACCTTCTGTCCTCTTACCCTAACATTACCTTCTGTCGTTTTACCCTAACATTACCTTCTGTCCTCTTATCCTTACATAAACTCTGTAATTGTTGTTTCGTCAATGTTAACTTTAAAATAATGCTTTAGCATAAAAATAAATGTTTAATTATTGTCAACAAATACACTCCCTAAACATTGAGCTATTTTTTATTTTGTGTTACTTTAACCTTGACCTATATATCCCTAGCCATCAAGATGGGACGGCCCAGAAAGTTGTGTCCCAGTCGTCCCATGGACCACATGATGCCATCAACCAATCAGATCAATGGAGTATTTCCCTCCTACAACAGCAACTACATCCGGTCACATGACCAACTTCCTGTCACAGACCATCAAAACTTTACCCCAAGGGGTCACTGTGACCCAATGACCAATAATCGTAGCGATAACCTCTGGACGCCCAGAGACTTGAAAAGGTCAGACACTTACATCAACCGTTCTGTACGGTCCAACAGACCGTACCTTCCCGTGTCCTCCCCGCCCGTACCACATCCACAGTCCCACACTGACTACCTTCACGTTCCAATGTCAAGGTTAGGTGAGCTCAATGACCTTGACCACAGAGCTAGCAACCAAAGATCCGCCATGTTGAACCAGGTCCACCAGTCCAGAGGGGTGTTACACAACTCAGTTACTGAAACTTCGCTGCCGCATCAACGGCTGACCTCCACACCTCACCCTCCCTCACACCCTCCCAACGCCCCACACAACTCATTGCCTCCACATAACAGAGGCGCCGATCCCTCGGTCCTACACGAGAGACCACAGCCTCAGCACCAACTCTCGTTTGAGGCTCAGCTAAGATGTGGACATTCAACGAGTAGCAGCCTCACGGACATCAATGGTGCTGACAGAGTCGCCTTCAAACATTCCACCAACCATCATAGAGACTACCGCCCCCAGCCTCGCTTTGAAATACCCCAGCCTCACTCTCAAGTCTCACAACCTCGCTTTGGTTCAGACGTCAAGAACAGCCAATGTCCGAGAATGCCAAAGTTGGTACAGGTGTCCCAGGACATTATAACCCACAAAACTTTAGATCAAGGACTCACACCAAGGGGCGGGAACTGTGACGTCTGGAACACAAATAAACCTCTGTCATCAGTAAGTTATCATCCCATGCCGCCCTCCTCTGGACGGGCCAATCATGGTTTAATGAGGTCACACCAACCACTAATGGAGTCAATGGACCCCCAATATCAAAGAGATTCTGATGGGTTCTTTTTATATGAACCTTCGGTGTTGGATTTGAGGGTGGGCTCTAAACCCAAATACAAAGAAATGCAAGCGAGTGACGCCTCTGATTACATCGTCAATGAAATCCTGAAAGGCACGTCTGGCTACCTCTCATATAACTCTTTGAAAAGACCACAAGCCACCACGTCAGGAGACATGCTTCAAGAGATCTACCCACGTAAGCTAACAAAGCTGGACCACGAGTCTCGCAGATCAGATGTCGACTCCAAGGAGCCTTTATGTAATAAAATACGTCATCATTCTAATCACCAACCTGGGTCCGGTCAAGATGGAGCTTACAGAAGTGGTCAGTGTGATGAACTGGTCATCAAATCGGAAGTGACGTTTAACCACAGCCACCCCCACGCTCGTACTTCCAGCCATGATGTGGTCAGTTTACCCCAGTCATTCACTACCCACAACAACACAGACCTTTCCCAAAATAACCTGTCAGCGTTGTCTTCTGGTCAGTCCCATCACACCAAAGGGCCCACTACACACACTAACCAACAGGGGGCCCCTAACTGTTGTGTTTATCCGTTGACTACATGTAAGCCGTGTGACGGCATGTACATCACCAACAAAACTGTGATGTCATGTGTACAACAGCCGTACACATCATCCCCAGCTTCAGAGAAATCAAACCAAGTTCAAACCACTGTTGGATTATCCACCCTTGAAACTGGATTACATGCCCCTGAAAATCGGTTATCTCAATTTACCAATGGATTAGCCAAATCCTTGATTCCCGTGGTGCCTCCATTCACCAAGCCCCCAATGGATGGGACCACCAAGCCCCTAATGGATGGGACCACCAAGCCCCCAATGGATGGGACCACCAAGCCCCCAATGGATGGGACCACCAAGCCCCCAATGGATGGGACCACCAAGCCCCCAATGGATGGGACAGGGATCAACCATCCCAATACTAAGAATGCCCAAACTTCGAGCAGTTCCATAGTAAGCCAGTCGGACCCACCGGAACATGTGACCAGCAGTGACCGGTTTGACCCTTACACCAACGAGCAGACGCTCGTCTACATCAACGAAATGTTCCTGGTGGTGGACACACTGACGGACACATCCTTGAGCGCATCTCAAAATTTTCTGAAGGGCAAATCGACATCAGAGCTCGACGCCATAGACAACATGTTTACAAACATCTACGGCTATTCACCACTCAAGGTATACGCAATGTTCCGTGCTCCATTTGAATGTGTACTATATACAAGACAACAAGGTAGAGTGACACGACAACGGTAGACAAGATAATGTAGCTTTGTTGATAGCCTGGCTTTATACAATCCCAAAGTTCGTTAGCGATTGGTTCCCTGCATAATTATCTTCTGGGCACTTCCTAGTTGCAGACGAATATTTCTGTTAATATAATTAGGCAAATCCAGACGATGAGAAGTTGGTAGGGGTGTACCGGATTCAAATGTTTAAAATCCGGCCAGATTTTTAAAATTGACCAGATAAAGATTTGCCAGAGCCATTATGAGTATATATAAATTAAGGCTCTACCGGACAGCCGTATTTATGGACTGAAATCCTGCCTGAGCTGGATTTGTGAAAAGGGCCGGATTCCGGATTTTACGGAGCCGAAATCCGGTAGACCCCTAGTAGTACTACTAAAAGGAAGTAGTTCACTCGGGACATTGTGACCTATGAACCTGACCTCAAGGTTCTCTAATTTATCTAACAAAATATCCGACTACCTTTTGAAAGGGAAACAATCTCTTAACTACTTTAGTACTTTCCTCCTATCTACCACCCGCACCCACCCCACCCCCCACACCTTGTGTTTTTTCAATAAAGGAAGCTTCAGAGTGCCATACTTTATTTAGTTAGTTAATTATCAAAAACTAGATACGACCCGCTGCGTAGCATACGCGGCAGACTTCCTTAAAGACAATTTGCGGACACAACGGCAGAACAAACAAATGAAAGGAACGTTTCTGAACGTCGGGGGTGGGGGAGGACCGTCGACGCATTGTCGGTTTAGAGACCTCCACACTGCGGTTGTTACCTACCCCACCCTGCACCATCCTCGCTTGTCAACCATAAACAGTGGTTGGCCGACACTTGCGAGGGTTATTCGTCATGCATATTTGCTCTCTTCTCGTGCTTGTTCTGGTGAATTATAATATACGAGCAAAATACCCGTGCTACGCTACGGGTTAGGCACAATAAGAATAACTTTGTTTGGTTTTGGGTCCCAAATTCTCCTAAAAAATTAATGTAAACGCATCTGGAAATTAGGGTAGTGATAAATCAAACCCCTTCTTAATAAAAACAACGTTATGTGTGTCGAGAAAAAATAAAAATATTATTAATTTAAATATTACCCATCAATTTTGGTATTTCTGCTTTAATATAGCATCATCATTAAAATCCTTGGTTCTACAGCCCATGTAGGGCCCTGGCCTGCTCAACCACATTCTTCCAGCTACAGCCCATTTAGGGCCCTGGCTTGCTCAACCTCATCCTTCCATTCAGATCGATTGATGGCTTTCTTTCACCATGCTCGAACCCCTTTAATATCGCATGCTATATACTCTACCAGAATAACAAATGACGTTAGCAGTTACAAAAATGTAACGGGCAAGGCTCACTTTCTTTTCACGTGAATCAAAACATGAAAACAATATCTTTCCACATGATACCTTTGGTTCTTAGAAAACACTCATTTCATTTATAGTCTAAGCATGAAATTAGTTCAAGACGAATAGGATATTTTTAGCCAGATAATATTTGTGAATATTGTGGCTTAGGGGCAGAGGAAATTCTGGTTTATTTGTTATCAAGGCACATGTTCCTTTAACGGGAATAAAAACATAAGAACAATGCTGCTTTTTAAGAAAATGGTGAGAAATTGATCTCCTTATAAATTTTATGTTAATCATTATATATTCCCGTGCATTTTTTCTAATAGTAACAATGCACTTTATATAATAATAATAATAATAATAAAATGATGATTTATATAGCGCTGTATCCCAGCAAGGAGCCAGGCTCACAGCGCTTTACATGGAAACAAAAATACATATATAAATAAAAATAAATATCAATCTTTATTCCCGTTGTATACTATTCATCTAATAAACTCAAAACAGCTTGGCACAAAATGAGTTGTTCTCAGTGTGTTGTTTCGACATAACACGCACTTTCTTATGCTAGATCCTATTATAAATCGTAATACCCGTGATATTTCTTTACACTTGATATATTTACACCTTAAAGAACAGTTTTTAACCGAAGCGTATGTCATGCTACCGCATTTTCCAAGAAATGTACCCAATAATTATTTTTTTAAATGGATGTTTCATCATTCGTTAGGTCTTAGAGTAAAATAGATGTTTTAAGATTACTTTTTTATGGGAAAAGCTCTCCAAAACATTATTTCTATTTCTAGGCTAAGCATGGCCTTAGTCAAATGAATAGGATTTTTTTAATGCGCCAGATATTAATTATGTGAATATTGATGGTAAATTAAGGTATGTATGAGTTAATTTGTTTTAAAGAAACACTTTAAATCTCAAGGTTTGAGCTGAAAACGTACCCTGCTGGTTTACTTTAGTTGTGCAAAAAGTATTTTCTATTTTGGTGGTTGGACACTTCGACCCCGGACGATTTGACCCCGGACGGTTCGACCCTGGCAGTTCGACCACAGGACGTTTTGTCCCCAGGTCGTTTCGACTCCGGTCGGTTCGACCCCGATCAATTCGACCCCGGGGCGATTCGATCCCGGACAGTTCCACCAAGGGACTTTTCGACCCCGGACGTTTCGACCCCTTTCTATCTACACCGTAGAAATTTATTATTATTTTCGTTTGTATATATACTTTTTAAAATACTGGTTGTCTTGTTGGAGGCGCAACATTAGCAGACATAGAAATAACCAAATCACACACACATACGCACATAGCCCCTACTTACACACACAAAAAAAACTTGCACCAATAAACAACTCTACAGTTTTAACCAAAGCACCCACCATAATATTGCATTATTCTAGCAATAAGTCTTTTTTATGTAAACTTTTTCATTCATCTACCAATTAAGCCACAACATCCATTCCTTTGCAGTTTATGCATGACGTATATTTAGGACAAATTAGATTTATTTTTATTGAGCTGTTTAATAGTTATTTGATTGAGATGCGTAGGGTTGGGGAGATTTTTTAATATTGTCTATTTGTTTAAAAAAACACGCGTTGAATCGCAAGATTAAGAAAACCAGCAGTGTAAAATTTTAAGCCCAAACGGGCTTTAAATTTTACACTGCTGGTTTTCTTAATCTTTGCAAAAAGGATATTATCAGTTGGTAAGAAATGGTGCCACTCAGGGCTCGGCAATTATTATAAAGTCATGACCCAAGAAATGAAAAGCACCCTTCAAATAGTTCACAAAGTATCCCCTCTTTAAAAAAATTACATTTCCGCTATTTAACCGCACTCTTTCAACAGTGTATAAACGCTTATACACGTACTATTTTATTATTTAAAATCCCTGAGCGTTTACTTTCAATACGAATTTCCTTAATGTCAGTTTATAATGAAATCGAGCCAAAACACTTACCTGTATTAAGTAAGCACCTAAGAGAAATACATCTTCCTCCTAACAAATATTTGCAATTTTTTAAAATGATAAATCACTTGTTAAATGTTTCAAAAGCGGTTCCGTGTTACGCTTGTTATACGCCCGTATAATATTAGCCTTTATCCGATTATATACGTAGATGAATAAAAGCTTATATTTAAATGTAAAATTGATATTTCGTCTGCAATTAAATAATTTCTTCACATTTATTTCTATAGTTATTTAACAGTGACTAAGAGAAATTATTTCGACCCATCTTCGTGTGATTTTAAAATTGTAAAATACAATTTAACATTTTAGAAAGGTCCCATTTTCTTTAAAAAATAAATATGTGCCAATTAGCCTCAATCTTACCCAATTACATATTATAACTGTAAATAATGCACTTTCAATAGCGACTATAAGTTCTTTTCACTGTTTATTTTCCATTTTGGCAATTCATGCGAGTAATCCTCCAACTAATGCGAAAGGGCTAAATTCTTCTTAAATGAAACATAAAGTAAAACTATCTCTGAAAAATTGATCTTCTCATTAACAGTTTTTTAAGTCACATTCAATGACTTTCCGTTATCTTTTATTCAAGCACACGAAGAACGCATCGGCAGAAACTTGTGTTCATAAAATTAACGGAATTTTTCATAATCCAGTGCATAATTTTAACTATACATAAACCATTACCTGGTAACGTCTTTTCAATATTTAATTTCACTTTTAGCAATGTATGAAATAAATCGTTATTTCACAACTAATACAAACACACAGTCACACGCACACACAGACGCACATACACACACACACACATGAACACACTCGCACACATGCTTATTCACACACTCCGACAATAATCAACATAAAGAGTAACATCAAATAAATTAATATAATAAAAGCTTCATGACGCCACTTCATTTTTTTACAGCGCGCAAAACCACACGCTCTGTTAATCTCAAAACCAAAATTTTACGTCTATATTGTCAATTTTAAAAAAAAGTAATCTAGAGTTGCGGGGCATAAGGGATTCACACTGACGGACGGAAATGCGCCTTAGCGCATTATATAATAGATATATAGATGATGACAGATGGTTGCAGGTGAGGTTGTCCTGTCAAACCATGCAGCACTCACCCCTTGTCATGAAGATGGGGTCATGGGGTTGTCCTGTCAAAACCACTCACCCATAGTCCTCAAGGGTTGTCCTGTCAAACCCACTCACCCCTAGTCCTCAAGGTGGGGTTTTCCTGTCAAACCCACTCACCCCTAGTCCTCAAGGTGGGGTTTTCCTGCCAAACCCACTCACCCCTAGTCCTCAAGGTGGGGTTTTCCTGTCAAACCCACTCACCCCTAGTCCTCAAGGATGTGTCTTGAGAATCCCTGGACATGATAATTTGCTTTGTAAATGTCGGACTTAAAAAACCTGCAATTAATTGATGATTCCAGCCGTGTCCGTGTCAGACATGTTTAGTTTGTTCACGTGTTTGTATGTAAATAAGGTTGGCTGTTATGGGTTATTTTTAGCTGAACCCGCTCTTATCTTGAGACCGTCTTCACTCAGTTTTATCAGTGGCCCGAAGTTTGCTGCAACACATTCGTGTTGTAACACATTCGTGTAACACATTCTTATTGTAACACATTCGTGTTGTAACACATTCTTATTGTAACACATTCGTGTTGTAACTAGGGCTGCGGAAATTACCGATTAATTTCTCGATTAATCGGTACAAAAATTTTACCGATTAAAATTATTTTAATCGATAAAATAGCAATTAAAATTAAAGAAAATGTTTTTGTTTTTTTTTCGATTTTTAATAAATAATTAATTATGAATAATCAAATATACTTTTTTTACGTACAAATTTATCCATTTAAAAATAATGAATCGATAATGTTCACTTTATAATAACCTGTCTATATGGACTATGATTTTAAAAAAAACAAACACCATCTCTTTTTACTTAATAAACAATAACGACATTTTAAATTCACTGACATTATATAGAACTGATTTTATTTTAAAATATCATCCAACTAAATTATTTTTTTTAAAAATTAAATAAAATAAAATAATTAAGTGATTGGCATTTTTTAAAAAGTGCCATAAAAATGCACAAGCTTTGGTGGAAAACAACATAGTGAAAAAAGTAATTATGAGGTCTTGAAAAATCATAACTTTTGAATCTCTTGGAATAAAAAGATGTTTTACTTTAATATTTTTACAATTAATTTGAAATTGTCATCCAAGTGCATAAACTTAAATACGCGATTTAACTCATTTTTATTGCTATGTCTTAAAAATGACTCAACAAATCAAATGTCAATTGCATGTTTTTATTTTGAAATTTTCAGTTTAATGACGTCATAATCTCTATTTTTAGCTCTAACAAATTATCGATTAATTAATCGGTAATTTTTCAAGATTTAACGATTAAATTAATTTTAATCGATAACAGCCCTAGTTGTAACACATTCTTATTGTAACACATTCGTGTTGTAACACATTCTTATTGTAACACATTCGTGTTGTAACACATTCGTGTTGTAACACATTCGTATTGTAACACATTCTTATTGTAACACATTCGTGTTGTAACACATTCGTGTTGTAACACATTCGTGTTGTAACACATTCTTATTGTAACACATTCGTGTTGTAACACATTCTTATTGTAACACATTCGTGCAGGGTGGTTAACTTAGTGTACCCAAAGGTGGGCTCAAGATCACCGACCTTGAATGCAATTTGTTCACGTCTTGCCCCGTTTTATAAGTTAATGTCTTGGTTTCATTCTTGTCCCATTGTAGGCCTATACGTTAAAGTCAAAGTTTCAACTTTTAATTTAAAATTTTTTTTTAAAAGATATTTATTTATTCATTTCAACATTTTAACAAATTGAAGAGGAACAATATTTTGTGGAGTCAATTTTGTTATCGACCTTAATTGTGGTAGCAAAATTAGATAGCTTTTAATGTTTTAAGGGTCATAAAATTATGGTCCACAGAAACACCCATCACATCGATTAGTTATTTGAGAAGTTTTAAAAGTATCAGCTCCAGTCGCACTTAAGAGAACCTGAATTTTGTTCAGTGGCGTATCTAGGGGGGCGGTGGGGTGGTTCGCCCCGGGCGGCACTCATCCAGAGGGCGGCATTTGTGGGCATTTGAAAAATAAAGCATGTTACGACAATCGCCCTTTTTCTTTTAGAGGGGGAAAACTAAGGTGAAACAAAAATATTCTTAATTTTGAGTCTTTATTAAATGAGTCACGCAACATTTGTTTGATTACATAGTGGTTGTTATACCTAACGCAAACCTGTTAAAAAACTAAAAATCATTTTAAAAAAGGTATCGATTTGTTTGGAAAATTAAGCAGTATGCGTCACAAATGGCGCTTTTATAAGAAAACTGCTAAAAAAAACACATCACCGCTGGACCGAATACAATGTACTAATTCTATGCCCCCTTGATCTATTAAAGTAAACACACATTCTTGAGACCTGAGTTTAATGTCGTAAGGCCTTGGCTAATACTTGGGCAACCTGCTCCATCTGCTGAGCAGTGCCATATAACATTTCTTCACGTGCCTCCCGTACCTCCCTGGCAATGTCTAGCGCGGGGCATGACGTCAGCAGGTGTGTGACCGTCTCAGGGGCTTGGTTGCAATGACGGCAGTTCGAGTCCCTGTTGTGGTCTAGCCGATTAAAGTAAGAGTTGGTTGGGCAATGCTCGGTGCACATTTTGGTCACTAAACTCTGGTTCTTACGGTTTAGACCCAACCACTGGTCTGATCGGTTCGGCCTGGGCATGTTAGCGAAAAACCCCTGGCCGTCTTATTATCCTCCCACTCCTGGTACCACTGTTACCTATAAATAGTATAATAGTCCAAGTCACTCACTGGATGTGGAACGCTGAGGAACGATGTACAACAGTCTATAGCAGTTGAAAAATCGTGTGGTGATTAGCGCTTTAAAAATATTTAATATGATGACGTCATTGTTTGGTGTGCATCGGTGCGCAAAATACAACCCCTATTATTAAATACTTTGCGTACATTTCAGAAAGTTTAATATTTCGTATTTATCAAAAAAGGACAAGTTAGTTGGGCTTTTGAAAAAGGTTGGCGCCGTAGGCGCCCTAAAAAAAGTGGGCGCCCCGGCACAATCTAGTTAAAATATATTCACCAGTATAAATTGGAATATTCTTTACCCAAAATTATAATTTTGCTAAGAATGTTTTCAACAACTGCTATCAGTGTATCTAGTTGTGAAAGGAGCTTCTCCAAACTGCACTTGATACAAAAAAATTAAAACGTTTCACAATGAAAGATTTAAGACTACAAAATCTTGCCATATTGTCCATAGAACATAGTATTACAAATGATTTAAATTTTGATAACATAATTAACAAGTTCTCTATTTTGAAAATTATGTAAGTAAATTATAAATATGTTTACATACTAATGTATACAATTTCTTTGTTAATTACAAAAATCATATAATTATAATTAAAGAATAAAAGCTTATTAATTGCTAATATTTTTTTTGGGTGTAAATTTGGAAATATGTTTTGTCTCATTTGGGGGGGGGGGGGTGCGGGGATCTGCAACCTCATGAACTAAAAGCATATTGTATTTTGCAAAATTTGTACTTATGGGTATATCATCTTATTCGACCCCTTTATTACTGCATACATAAATTTGGTTTGGAAGCGTTAACATGTTCCCAAACTTTTTCTTTTACATTGTACTCAGTTTCAATTAAAATTATTTATTAATGTTTATTAATTTACAAAAACCATCTTACGATTGACTTATGTGATCGTCCTTAAATGATGCCACATAATGTTGCCTGATTTTTCACCCCCTGCCCCCTGGTCACACGTTGTCACAAAAACTTAGATCACTTCTTCAATGTGACATCACAAAGCCCGTCTCCCCCACCCAAATAAAAGCCGTATTTTCTTTTTGAAAATGAGCATGTTTCCAATGAAATTTTTTGTCATTTAAATATATTTTAGTGTAAGGCTGCACTCTAATATCGTAACACGTATGAAACCATGTAAAACTTCATGAAATAAAGTGTCGGTAATCATATTTTTAAGTAGAAATTTTATTTAAAGTTGTGAGTTTTGATGTGACTTTAAATGTGTGACACTCCTCGTCCCCCACCATGTGTGACGTCACTTATGGACGTCCTCTAAAAGGGCGGCAAATTGGGGACCGCCCCGGGCGGCAAAAGCTCTAGCTACGCCACTGATTTTGTTTTAACGTTTCAAGTTTAGCACTACACAAATGTCATGTCGCAATTACATGTATATGATGTCGTAACAACACTCGTAACAACACATGTATGATGTCACTTATGACATCATAAATTAATTTTTTTGGCTTGAATCGAAATTAACGATTAATTAATCGTTATTTTTCAAAAGTTAACAATTAAATTTAAATTAATCGTTAACAGCCCTAGTAGCCTAGTATTTACCCAATGATCTGTTATTAGTAAAAAATTTCGGCGCCCCCTGAAATGCTCCTGCCCCCCCCCCACGCAGACAAAGCTAAATCCGCCACTGCCTCTCTCCCTAATATTCCAACTTCCCATATGAATAATAGTATTTTTATTTTCAGCTACATGCCTTTAGCTTTACACAATCAAGTTAAGAACGCCTGAACTAAATATAATATTGCGTAAAATCGCTTTCTCTTATTATATTACCGAAATTAATAAATCTAATCATGGGTTACTGTACTAAATCTAGAGGGGAAAAATTAGTTCACGAGAACCGGATAACTAGATGATTTTATTTACAT
Source organism: Radix auricularia (assembly GCA_002072015.1). Taxonomy (NCBI): domain Eukaryota; kingdom Metazoa; phylum Mollusca; class Gastropoda; family Lymnaeidae; genus Radix; species Radix auricularia. The sequence continues at coordinate 510,522 of MUZC01002091.1, read as the reverse complement.
ATATTTAATTTACACTCTTTTATGTGCACGACACCAACATACTTTTTTGTCTTAAAATGTTTAAGGTTATGAAGGCCTTGTTGTGACCAGATTATGAAGGCCTTGTTGTGGCAAGATTATGAAGGCCTTTTTGTGGCCAGATGACAAAGGCCTTGTTGTGGCCAGGTTATGAAGGCCTTGTGGCCAGATTATAAAGGCCTTGTTGTGACCAGATTATAAAGGCCTTGTTGTGGCCAGATGATAAAGGCCTTGTGGTGCCAAGGATATGAAGGCCTTGTGGTGCCAAGGTTATGAAGGCCTTGTTGTGCCCAGATTATGAAGGCCTTGTTGTGGCCAGGTTTTGAAGGCCTTGTTGTGGCCAGGTTATGAAGGCCTTGTGGTGCCAAGGTTATGAAGGCCTTGTTGTGCCCAGATTATGAAGGCCTTGTTGTGGCCAGGTTTTGAAGGCCTTGTTGTGGCCAGGTTATGAAGGCCTTGACGTACCCTCGTAGCGTACCTTACGATGATGCACCCCACAGTTTGATCTCACTCACTGAGAAGATAATTTTGTAATTCATCCTTAATTTGAGCCAAAACGAACATTGCTTTGATCAACGACGTTGTAATTAGTGATAAAATACAAAATAAATTTCATTAACGCTCTATTCATGGATTTATTTATATTATATATAAATAAATAGTCCTATGTTATTTTGAATTAGTGAAGAATTTGATTGTATGCTAATTCCATCAATCGGATAAGTTTCTATCCTAGTTGACATTAAGCGGATTTAGTTACTGTTATTTGTCTTTATTGTCTCCTCCCTTGTTCCCATGTAAAGCCTACTGGGTATTGCTTCTGTTTAACTCACCGACCAGTGTGTCTGCCAGGAATCATCTCTGTTAAATTAACACCACTCCCTGGTTGTCTGTTTACAATGTGGGATAAATTAAACATTTTAAAATGATTTTATTAAGCAAAGAATTGAACTGTTTCCCTTTTTTACTTTATTCACCCCGTCTACATCATCAACCATGTCTACACCATCCACATCTTTATAACGTGGTACATTCGGAGCTCCGTGTACCTCCCTCCTGCCCCCACAAGCTACTCCACAGTTTAACAAAGCCTTCATCTAATTCCTGTTGTTACTACCAAGGTGAACCACTTCTGGAGAAGTCTCTTTTCTTACATGCCCCGTGGAACCACCGAGAGATGGCAGGGGGCGCTTACGTCACGGCAGGAGGACTGGCTCAAGGTGATCACCAATAACTACGCCAGTCACGTGACCACATGTGACGAGGAGTTGAACCCACCTGCCGTGGATACCAACAAGGTGAGAGAACTCAACCACCCGAGTGGGGGCTGCTGCCCGACCTGAGATGTGACAGAGGAGCGAGATCAAATTTATTAGTTATTTACAGTGGCTTAGCGAGAGGGGGAAAGGGGGGAAATGCCCCTGGCGGCACCTTGTTAGGGGCGGCATATTCTTTGTTGTTTATTAGTTTCTAATAGTGATTTTTTATAGTGTACATTTTTATAAAAATAAACTAAATACCAAATAAGAAATTGATAAAATAAATCCTTGCATCACTACATACATTGGTGTTGGGAAAAGTGTTGAACCCTGCAACTATCAGCTGTTGAGCAATTAGTTAAGAATAAATTTAATTTTGCTGTCGTTATTTCAGTTTGAGCTTTGGCCTGGGCGGGGAGAGGACCTTGACCATTGGAAACATTTCCAGGAGCGGGTGGCCAGACAGACATTCGCAGAAGCTCAGTTTGTGTTAAAATTACCAGGTGAGTACTTTCTGGTCTGTTGTCTCGTGTGTGTGGTTGAGGGGGGATATTTTTAGCCATCATAAATATAGACATAATATGTGTCCCCTAATTTTCCTTGTTCTTTATCATCAAGCCCTAATGTGTATCTTGTTTAACTGCTGATGCTTTCAAAATACAAAATGATGCTTATATCTGTTCTTATATCTGTACTTGTATCTGTACTTGTGTCTGTTCTTATATCTGTACTTGTGTCTGTCAGACATAGAAGAGATCGACCCAAAGGACAGACTCAAGCTGGGCAACAACACTCGTCTCTTTGGCAACACTATTCTCATGGCGTCCAAGGAATGGTTCGATCCCGTGCGGAAAAAATTCAAATTTTTCTGGAATTGGAAGCTACCCCAAGATCACCCGCTCGGTCCGTTTCGGAACAGAATCATCAAGACCGGAAGTCGAATTTTTAATTTACACATGGACAATACTGAAGTGGCTCTTTTGTCAGCGCTGAACATCTTGAGTCCAGGTGAGTATCAAACTGTCCAGGTGAGTGAGCATCAAACTGTCCAGGTGAGTGAGCATCAAACTGTCCAGGTGAGTATCAAACTGTCCAGATGAGTGAGCATCAAACTTTCCAGGTGGGTGAGCATCAAACTGTCCAGGTGAGTATCAAACTGTCCAGGTGAGTTAGTATCAAACTGTCCAAGTGAGTATCAAACTGTCCAGGTGAGTGAGCATCAAACTGTCCAGGTGAGTGAGCATCAAACTGTCCAGGTGAGTATCAAACTGTCCAGGTGAGTTAGCATCAAACTGTCCAGGTGAGTGAGCATCAAACTGTCCAGGTGAGTTAGCATCAAACTTTTCAGGTGATTATCAAACTGTCCAGGTGAGTGAGCATCAAACTATCCAGGTGAGTATCAAACTGTCCAGGTGAGTGTAAAACTTTCCAGGTGAGTATCAAACTGTCCAGGTGAGTGAGCATTAAACTATCCAGGTGAGCATCAAACTGTCCAGGTGAGTGAGCAAACTGTCCAGATGAGTATCAAGCTGTCCAGGTGAGAGAGCATCAAACTGTTCAGGTGAGTATCAAACTGTCCAGGTGAGTATCAAACTGTCCAGGTGAGTATCAAACTGTTCAGGTGAGTATCAAACTGTCCAGGTGAGTATCACTGTCCAGGTGAGTATCAAACTGTCCAGGTGAGTATCACACTTTCCAGGTGACTATCACACTTTGCAGGTGAGTATCACACTGTCCAGGTGAGTATCAAGCTGCTCAGGTGAGTATCAAGCTGCTCAGGTGAGTATCACACTGTCTAGGTGAGTATCACACTGTCCTGGTGAGTATAACACTGTCCAGGTGAGTATCAAGCTGTCCAGGTGAGTATAACACTGTCCAGGTGAGTATAACACTGTCCAGGTGAGTATAACACTGTCCAGGTGAGTATCACACTGTCCAGGTGAGTATAACACTGTCCAGGTGAGTATAACACTGTCCAGGTGAGCATAACACTGTCCAGGTGAGTATCACACTGTCCAGGTGAGTATAACACTGTCTAGGTGAGTATCACACTGTCCAGGTGAGTATCAAGCTGTCCAGATGAGTATCACACTGTCCAGGTCAGTATCAAAAGCTGTACTGTGACATTTCTCGGTGAAATATTTTATGAATCAACGTGAATAAGAGATTCATTGTGGAAGTTGATTTAAAAGTAAAACATCACTAGATAACCTTTGACCTTTGCTTTACTCCTTTCATCATGGAGTTTTGATTCCACCCCTCCCCCACCAACCACAAAAAATTTAATTAATTAAATAAAAACTATTTTTTCTATCTAGTTGGAAATTCCAATAACTTTTGAAGAGGTCCTTTAGCCTTTTGAAGAGGTCTTTTAACTTTTTGAAGAGGTGCTTTTTTTTCTAATATGTAATGTCAAAATAAGCATACCCAAAATCCACAAGCTAACTCCGTCACTATGTATGTACAGTAGAGATTGAAAGCCCCATGTAACAGCATCAGAATACCTAAATAATGCTGCAGTCAAAAGAAGCATTCAACCTATTGCCCCAGTTTCTCAAGGTTTATTTATCTTTGTTCCAGAGAATGCAACATTTCAAAACTTACCACGTATCTGGGACTACACTCACACACTCATGAAGATTCTTGGTCACTACCTAAGCAGTGAGTAGTAATTTTTAAAATGAATAAGTATTTTCAAAACCATCTTTTGAGAGTGATACTATCTCCATGAAATAAATAGTACAACAACATTATAACAATAGTTTATAACAACATTAAAAATCTTAACTTTAGTGGGGATAAATTTGAATTACAGCAGTCTTGACACTTTCGTGTTTAAAAAGATTTTTTTCATTTTAAACTATTAAAAATATAATCAAATTGACATTTTTCATTGTTGGTGGTTTGAATATTCCAAGAAACACAATAATGTAATGAACTCATTTAAATTAAATTGGAGCCCCTTTTGCTTGCTTCCCACAGCCATCAATGTTGATCCAGATGACCGCATCCCAGAACTGCTGTCTGTCATGCCCAAGGTCCGTCACATGAGCATGTGGTACTCTAATTTGATCAGAAACATGCGAGCAGACCCAACGAGCATGGATAAAACTCTCCAGGACTTGACTAAAACAGCGGGAAAACGTGTGTCCACCAGTGACTGCAAAGGTTCTAGCACAGAATTAAGAGACTTACAGGTTCTATAGCTAGGTCACTGACCCAATTACATTAAGCTGAAAGGTTCTAGCACAGAATTAAGAGACTTACAGGCTCTATAACTAGGTCACTGACCCAATTACATTAAGCTTAAAGGTTCTAATACATAATTGACAGACTTAAAGACTTTATAACTAGGTCACTGACCCTATTGTATTGAGTTGACTATAAATGAACTTTTATTAAAATGAAACTGGTGATGTGTAATTGTTGTATGATCATAAATATGATGACAATGAAAAATGGCATATGTCATGTTATGCATTCCATTATCACTAATTTATATTAACAGCATTGAAATGTCATTTAATTTAGACATGCCACACTGGTGTTACAAATTCTAAAAATATCTGGCATGCTGCTAACAACAGACAAAGACTTGAGATATTCATTGACCACTTGATTGAGGAAGTCATTGTTTTGACCTGTGATTTCATATTGCCAAAACATATCAATACAAGACACAATTTATGGATGTATCTTTTAGCAAAATCCAACAAAAGAATGTTTCTTACAAGATTATTCTGGAATGTTTTCAAAATTATGGATTTTAATTGAAAACTTTAACCTAATGTGTTATATTATTTTTTCACAATGGAAGCTATTTAAGATTTCACAAAGTTATTTAAGGCCCTTCAATGGATCAGTTAAAATTATATTTTTAAAATATATAATTGTTATATTTTTACACAATTTCTGGGATCTTGTTATTACCACAGATGATAGGCATAATTTGATTTCATTAATTTAAATATGCATGTTTGTCTACATAAGGGAGGTAAAATATGCTATTTGCTATTAACATGAACATTTATTTTTACAAATCCTGTGACTGTGAATTGTTTTTGTGTTACATTTGACTGATAGCATTGATAGATTTGACTGATAGCATTGATACATTTTACTGATAGATTTAACTTCTATCTTTTGGAGATACGACTTGAATTACAATAAAGTTAACCTCTCTGGATGTTTTGTTATGTTTTGTAAAAATCTAAAACTACACCCAATTTCTGATGGGCTAGAGAGATGAAATCTAACTACACCAACAATTTGTTGATGAAATCTTGTCCTGATCTTACCTAGGGATTCTCTCACCAAAATACAGCAACAATTAGGGAATTTACATTAAAAATAAGGAAGTGCTACATTTGCAGAAGGTCTTCGTAAAGAACTAAATTTTGAAAGAAGGATATAGCATAACTTAATAAGCCTTCGTCATGCTTTTATGTCATGATAGCAGAGGCAATAAGAGGCAATGCTTTTAGCAGTTGGCAAACATAAATGTTTTTTTCTGTAATGAAACAAAAACACTAAAACACAGAGCAAGTGAAAACATTTTATTTTCAGCACAAATAAAAATATATGGTAAATTTTTATGGTTATGTTTATCTATCTGCAGACAAAATTATTTCATTACTGGAGAATATTCAAAACTGACAAGAGTAAAACCATTAGTTAAATCATTAAACCTTGAAACACTAGAGGATAGAAGAACCAAGAGTAAATTAGTAATTATACATAAGGCTATTAATTCTAATTTAGAAATACAACACAAAGATAACTTAATACTACCTCAGATAGACATAAAGATAAAAACACCTTTCTTATTCCATATGCAAGAACAAACACATACAAGTTTTCTTTCTTTCCGTCCGGTATTCGGGCGTGGAATGGGTTGCCTGAAGAAACCAGGAAAGCCAACACTTTATCATCCTTTAAAACTCTAGTAAGAATACAGGACTAAACACAAACCATAGAAATACGTAGGACGCAATAATCTTCTGTACAGAAGGAGCGTCTGTAACAAAAGATAAGATAAGATTTTGTTTTTAATTTGTAGATTTCCTTATATGGGCTTATTATATAAGGAAATCCACAATTTGGACCAACATGTATAAAAACTTCAGAATGTTATTAATTAGTTACAATATAAAAAGATTAAAAACTATAATCTTAAATTTCAATTTTTTAAAAATGTGCATAGAATCTAATTCATTTGTTGTTTTTTTTATAGCAATCGTCACACTGACTTATGATTATCATAGTCAACCTATAAGCAATGAGTTTTGTTTTGTTTATATAACTTATTAATTTATTATTATTATTATTATTATAGTTAAATATTCCACAAGCAAATCCTCTTAACAAAACCTGTAGCCTAAATATCTCTAACAGTTTTAGAAAAAACTTTCCATTCAAATAAAAGAAATCTCACCAAAAGAAGGATAAAATATTATTGTCATATTAAACAATCGTACGGTATGGGTAAAACCAACATTCAGGATGGGTAAAAACAAAAAGTCCTATGCTAGCAGACATGATCTTCAGTTTCACAGGTAGGGTAATTCACGTCTTCTTTACTATCTGAATTATCTCCCATCTCACCCATCATTTCACTTCCCATCTCGTCATCATTCTTCAAGCCCATTGTTTCAATTCTCCTCCTAAGCAACCTGTCCCAGCGTGTGTCCTGCCCAGACTGAGTATGCACACATCCATCAAAGAGTTGATCGTTGTCATCATCAAAGTATTTCTCCTCAGCATCATGTCCGAGAATATCCAAAGAGTCGTACTCGACATTGCTGTCAACTTTACTGTGTAAATAGAGGAAGAGATTAAATTAATATTGACCAAGAACTATGATGTCACATTTAACAAGTATTACAGTTGAACCTGGTTACTTCACAGGCCTAGGGGTTTACAAAAAAGCGTCAAGATAACCGATGGTTGAGATAAACGAGAACCAATATTGCTGCAAAATATTAACATGTGCTTGAAATTTCTTTATGTACATGATGTGCGTTAATAAATGTACATGCACATGTTTTTGGAGTTGTTTTTTTTACACAACAGCATTGCTGTTATTAGTTTGATGAAGCGATCAGCATGCTATAAAAATGTACATACATGCTTGCTAACAACAAAAGGTATATGTGCACCAACTAACAGCAGAAATTTACCAATATCAAATAAAAACCACAGTGGATTCTTGATACAAACCTTTATTTAAAGTCTTCAACATTGCAAACACAAAATACACGAGTCATTTAGCTCAGACACAGCTCTGAAAAGTATCCTACACGCAGTTATTATGGTTTCTTTACAAAGTCTACGGACCGTGATCATGTGCTATGTAAACCAGCACATCCACAGTGAACCAAATATGATCCATTTTAATGTTAGCTACCATTAACGTATCACATACTGTATCGTTCATGTTAAAAAATACTTAGATAAGATGCCCACAAATATAAGATGCACCCTGGATGAGGGGTACGTAAAACTTTGCATAAGACGCGACTCAAATACACAAAAAATATGGTAGTGAGATGGTGAAGTGGCATAGATGACAAACATTTTCAAAAGCTGGTGATTGGTCATGGGGATCGAGATAACAGTTAAGTGGCAAATTTGGCACTCTTTTGTGCTCGACTTATTAATTTATTAGGGCTCGGGATACAAAAGAGTCAACATAACCAATGAGAAAATGCTAAGACAAAGAGATAATCTGGCTGTTCCACTTTAAAAAGTCGATTTTATAGGGTTTGCGAGTTAACCAAGGTCGAGATAAGTGGGTTTGACTGTAATTATATAAAACTCTTTTAAGGTACTTGAAAGTTGAGTAGGCATAAGCAATATGTAGGTACATGCAATATGAAGGCATACCCAATACACAATATCTAGCAATACCAAATATGTGGAGGCAGATTAGCTACAGCTTACAGCCTGACCATTAGCATAAAGAAAACCAACATTAACGCACAGGATGCTGACTCCCTCCCGACTATCACTATAGACGACTGCAACCTGGATGTTGTTGACAGTTTTACATATCTGGGATCAAACATCTCGAGCACCCTCTCACTGGAAGATGAGATAAACGGTAGGATAGGGAAGGCAACAACTGTTATGGTTAGACTGTAGAAAAGAGTCTGGTCTAATGCCAAACTCACATCAAGGACTAAGCTGCAGGTATACCAGGCCTGTGTACTGAGCACGCTCCTGTATGGATGCGAGTCATGGACCACTTATACCAGGAATGAAAGAAGGCTCATTAGATTTAACCTCAGATGCCTGCGCTGTATCCTAGACATCAAATGGCAAGAGAAAGTTCCCAACACAAAGGTCCTGGTTCACGCAAGCATGAGCAGCATTTAAGCCATATTAAGCCAAAGACGCTTCCGATGGCTTGGACACGTCAACCGAATGCAAACTGGTCGCATACCCAAGGATGTGCTATACAGCGAGCTGGCGACAGGGAAAAGATCAGTTGGTCGGCCATGTCTCAGATACACGGACATATGCAGGAGAGACATGAAAGTAGCCAACATTGACATATAAAAATGGCAAAACCTGACTGAGGATAGGACCACATGGCGGGCTATAGTGAAAGAAGGATCACTAAGAGCAGAGGAGCAAACCAAAAAGGAAGCAGTTGAAAAAAGGGGGAGGAGGCAGCCCAGGCAATACTGACATGTGAGTGACATTGACATGCAGAAGAGACAGCAACTCAAGGATTGGTCTCATCAGCTACACCAAGAACTGTGTACAATAAAGATAAATCTATCACCTTTTGTAGACTGATATATGCCATACAGCCTGCATGACAATGGTTTGGAATTGGAATTGTCCTTTTTTAAGGATGTAGAATACAAGTGCAGAAAACTAATGAAAAATAGTTTGGAATGAGAGGCCCATATTGATATGCCAGTTTGCCTAAGGATATCTTCAGGCATGCCCAAGGCTTTGTTAATTCTATTTTTACCTATAATCAAATCCACTGTCCTCTCCTGACAGAAATCTTTCTTGCATGATTCGGAGAAATTCTGTGCGCAGGTAAGATCTTTCAGTTGTTGTCAAGTTTTCACTTATTTCCTCAGGTGCTGGGATTTGTACGTTAGATGGAAATAATTTTGACATAAATAAATTTAACATAAATAATCATAAATAATTTTAACATTAATTATTTTACCATAAATTGCACTATAAGGTTCTAAAAAAAGTTGATTTTTTATAGTGTTAGATAAGTGATAAAAATCCAAATCAATATGTGAATATTTTAATTTATCATGGGTTAGTTTTGGGGGAATCCAGAATTAATAAAATAAAATGTATCTGTGAACACCAAGATCTTCCTCTGTGGCACGAACACCAAGATCTTCCTCTGGCAAAAATACCAAGATCTTCCACTATGGCATGAAAACCAAGATCTTCCTCTGTGGCATGAACACCAAGATCTTCCTCTGTGGCATGAACACCAAGATCTTCCTCTGTGGCATGAACACCAAGATCTTCCTCTGTGGCACAAAAACCAAGATCTTCCTATGTGGCATGAAAACCAAGATCTTTCTCTGTGGCACGAACACCAAGATCTTCCTCTGTGGCACGAACACCAAGATCTTCCTCTGTGGCATGAACACCAAGATCTTCCTCTGTGACAAGAATACCAAGATCTTCCTCTGTGGCATGAACACCAAGATCTTCCTCTGTGGCATGAACACCAAGATCTTCCTCTGTGGCATGAACACCAAGATCTTCCTCTATGGCATGAACACCAAGATCTTTCTCTGTGGCATGAACACCAAGATCTTCCTCTGTGGCACAAACACCAAGATCTTCCTCTATGGCATGAACACCAAGATCTTTCTCTGTGGCATGAACACCAAGATCTTCCTCTGTGACAAGAATACCAAGATCTTCCTCTGTGGCATGAACACCAAGATCTTCCTCTGTGGCATGAACACCAAGATCTTCCTCTGTGACACAAACACCAAGATCTTCCTCTGTGGCATGAACACCAAGATCTTCCCCTACAAGAACACTATCAAAGTGTAATATCTAGGTTCAAACCATGTACTTTAAATAAACTACCAGTATTTATACGACCTCAAACTTAATACATATTTAATCTTTCTGATTTATAAAATATCCACTAACCATTTGTATTTCTTTTATCTTCTTCCGTTACATCCCCCACCTCCTCACTGTCTTCCTCTTCTTCCTCCTCTTCTTGTTCTTCCTGTTTAACAAGGAAATAAATCAACAAACATAGTTTTTAGCAAAAATAATCATAATTTTTTTAAACATTTATTCTATTTTTTCAAAAAAAAGGATTCCCTCAAATAAATGCTATTATCCCTGAAACTAAGACTTCTTATTTCCTTTGATACAGAAGATTGTTGACTCACTTCTTTTGAATTTAAAGCCTAAGTTTTAATTTTGATATTGCGACTATATCAAAATTTTGTTGACACAATATTCACCTCTTTTTCTTTCAATACTTCAAAGAATTGCTTATTGACTTGGGTGTCCATGTGTTTGAGTAAAATTGTGGAAAATTTGAGGTCACTTCGGTCAATGTCCTGCTCCATCTGTTCAGTTTTCTCTGCCTCACTCTTGTACTGACCAATCTGTCAAGAGATCAGACAAAAGCCTTTCAAAACCTGGATTGACCCTTACCATAAAACAACACAGATAAACACAGATTTTAAAGTTTTGAAATCTGCTCCAGCTACATCTGAAATTATAAGCATGGAGTCTGCTCTCTGTATTTACACACTGAAAGTTAAGAGGCACAAAAACATTTTTATTTCTTAATCCCATGGTCCATTCCAAACATTTCTAAATATGTTGACATATTTCCATCAAATAAGACAGCATCCGGGTACTTACTAGGAAAACTATCAGTTATATTACAAGTTACAAGGCTGTGCTAATGGTTTAAACTTGTCTAAAATCACTCTTAAGTTAAAAGGAAGGCTGAGACAACTCATGGGAGCCACCATGCCGTTTGATGAGGGGGCTTGTCCTCAAGTTTCAGCAAACCTTATACCACCTTGTAGAATAGCCTCAATTTTTTCATATTTTTATTTAAAGAATATAGTCATTTCAAATTGATATAAGATGTAATCTTTTGAAATAAGAAACAAATAGAACATTAAAAAATATCTTTCAAACAATTAAACAATTTACCACGTTAAAAACAATTGTTATGTTGAAATGGTTTCTGAGCAACAATCGAGATGCTCATAATCATTACGTTGTCACTGATACCGAAAGTTTTCTTTTTTTTACTTTATCAAATATTTCATTAAGCCCTCCACAAACATGAATTAAACTCACCATTTGTTCAAACAATAAAGGATCTCGCCATTTCATTTCTTCTTCAGAAAAATATTCACCTCCATCCATCAGCTCCTGAAGAGCTTGATATCTCCTGTTTTTAACTACACTTTTATTGTTATCTTTACATCTTTTAACAATCTCCTGCACATAAAAATCAATTCTATAGTCTCCTCTCAGCTCACTGAAATACTCTGCATCTTCCAGGGTAAGAAATTGGGAAAATCTTTCAAGAAATAAGGCAGGGCTTTTTTTTAAAACATCTAAGGCTATATTGGATTTTTCCTCAAATGTCAAATCAGGTTCCCCTCTTTGTTGATGTTTGAAGTGAGCATCTGTGCCAACAAGCCTTTGAATCATGTATTCTTTTTGCTTCTCAATTCCTGTCATTGAATTCATTGTTGGTTTATCCAAACTCATGATGAACATTGAGATTTTTATTTAGCAAGTAGCTACCATGTAAACTTCAGGAAAGTCAAACTTGATATCCACAAAATTCAGGACGTCCATTCAACTTTCTAGAAATTAGATTATAATCAAAGAAATGTTTATTAAAATAAAAAAATAACAACTAACACACCCTTCAAATGATACTAATCAGCCATACCATAATAATCCTTAACCCTAGGGAAAAAAATAATGTAAAGTTGAAGTCCACCTCAAGAAGAAATGCTAAATTAACATAAATCTAAGTGCATCACTAATATTGATTCTGTAAATACTTTAAAAATTATATTAGTAATTTATTAGTGTGTTCATCTTTCTTTTTAAAAAAAAAAATCTTTTGATGATTCATGTGTTAAGACTATCTACACTGCAAAAAGATGGCATCTGTCTGCTATATTTTGCTTATTTCATAATTTGGAATGAACCTTTTTAACTCTGAGGTTTATGAGGACCGGTTGTGTAATTCTGTGTATTGGACCTCTAACAATCAGCCTGCTAGTCATGTGACTAGTCATATTCATAATAAGCTTCTAGCACAAAGAATTAAAGAACCACAGGTATTACATTAGACTTTTGTAAATTTGTGGTTGTGGACCACTGCTTGCTTGCTAATTTCACATTGGACTTTAAAAGTATTCCCCATGAACATATATTAAAAATAAATAAAACATGCTTTTAATTTTAAAATCATATTTTAGTATGACAGATTTGATAAACATTGACTGCCAAGTATAATGACATACATTGGTGAATGGTTCTGTAAACACAGAAGCATAGTAATATAAGACAGAGAAGAATTTATGATGTGGAGAATTACTTAGCATCTGGGAGTATGAGCATAAAGGTAGAAGTAGATTGGTCTCATCTGGGGGTATGAGCATGGAGGTAGAAGTAGATTGATCTCATCTGGGGGTATGAGCATGGAGGTAGAAATAGATTGGTCTCATCTGGGGGTATGAGCATGGAGGTAGAAGTAGATTGGTCTCATCTGGGGGTATGAGTATGGAGGTAGAAGTAGATTGGTCTCATCTGGGAGGCATAAGCATGGAGGCAGAAGTAGATTGGTCTCAATGGAAGAATGTATTTTGTCAAACTGTTGTGCCACTGATGAAATTTGCCAGTGTAACTTTCCTACTGCCATCAGCATGGTCAACAAAATGACCTAAATAAAAGCTGTAACCCTTTCATGGGTTTAAAATTTTTTTTACATGCAGGCTCATCATTTTGGGATATTACAGATGTCCAACTAAATGTAATTATGTTATCTGAAAAAGTTATTTGTTATGTATACTTTTAGTTAAGCTTTTCTTAAACAAAATTTTCAAAGCTAATAACTTGGGTAAATTTTAAAAAATCAATTCTCTATTGTTAAAAATCAAAAGGTTAGCTGTTAGTAAGTACCAGACATTGAATTATTTCATGAAAGAAAGTGCTACATCAGGTAAAAGAACAATAGATTAAGATAAGATATTAATGGATAAGATGATGTGGAATAGAAGAAGTAACAAAATCACAATCTCCAAGCAAGACCTAAATAATTTATTTGGGAAGACTGCAATGAGCAGGTCAGCTGGAAAGAATGCCAACCTTGTCACCAATGAGAAGGTCATCTGGAAAGAATGCCAACCTGGTCACCAATGAGAAGGTCATCTGGAAAGAATGCCAACATGGGCCAGGCATAGAGGCTCAATGCTACCAATCAGTTGGAATGGAGGAAAGTGACTGAGCAGGCCAGGGCCCTAACTGGTTGTAGCAACATAAATCAGGATGAAAAAAAGATCTTAAAGTTTAAATGCATGTTCATATTAATAAATTATATTTAGGCTTAGATCTAAATTATTTAAAATCCCCATGTTACTATAACTTGAAAGGCTGTTTAGTTAAACTAGCACTTTTTAATTTTTAGGTGGTAAAATATGTCCCTAAAGGCAACATTTTATCATCATTTAAAACTCTAATAAGAATACAGGACTAAACACTAACCATAGATAAATGTAGGACGCAATAATCTTCTGTACAGAAGGAGCCTCTTTAACATATAAGATAAGATAGATTAGAACTCTGAGGTTAGTTGTTTGAGTGAAAAATAAATGGCCTAATATTTTGAATGCAGTACAGCATTATATTTTTGTGCCAATTTGTACATCCCAAAACACATATCTTATATTATTATATCATATTATCAACATTTGCTTCACAGTAATTGTTAACTGTCATGCAGCACCTTTCAGATATCTACACTGTGTTAACGTCATTGGTAGCGAGTAGGGGTCTACGGATATGCATTTTTGCCGATACCGATATTATCTATATTTTTTGTTGTTGCAGATATGAGTATTCGTTAAGACAATAATGTACAGAATTTCATCAAAACTCTAAGCATCCTAATAAGCATTCTAATCTTGACCCTAATACTAACTTCTTCATTGGGTGTAAAAATCCTCAAATTTGAGACAACACTAAATTCACTAACATTAGTGTTGTTTTGTATGCAGCCGCAGCACATTGTGCTATTTATATATTTGATTTCACTAATATTCCAATGGAAATAGAAATTAATGTTCTTTTTGAAGTTAATTTTTTGTTATGGTAGAATACCATAGCGACCGTGAAATCAAAGCATTTTCTTAATATTTCGGTATATAAATAATATACAAATACGTGTTCAATGTTAGTGGAGTTCAGCTAGTGAACAATTTTTTTATTGTGCTTAGTTCCCAAAACATAGTGCGAGAAGTAACACACAACGCGGCGGTAATGTCAGTCAAAATGTGAATAACGGTCAAGTGTTATTATTTATTGATAAGCTTACCAGATGGTTTACCGGTCCTCAAATTCGATTTCAGTCTTGTATCAACAGTTTTCCTGCTAAGTATGTGCACGTAAAAGGCATTTGAGTTAAAATTATCACACTGATATAAAATTTGATGTTTTGGAAAAGGAGCACAGCACATGAGAGCTGACTCAAGCTGTGTTAATGGCACTTGTTCTTTGATGTTACCATCAGACAACGCGAGACGAAAATTTGATACATTCTTTTGTTTGTTCACAAAAGATTAAATAAAAATATGGACCTGACACTAAAACCGTCTCTTTTTTACTGGTTAACCGATTCCTCAAAAACAAACTGACTTGAAATAATTAGATAAAATGCTGTTTTAATACTTTTGATACATAAAAATTAAAAATTGAATATTAATCATTACGGTTTACTTAATTTACGACAGACAGGTACATCACAGGCACATATATGTCAAATCAGATGACGCAAGGCGAAAATTCAATGCATTCTCATTTTGGTTCACAAAACATTGTAAAAAATACGCAGTATTTATTTATTAACCAGTATTTATTTTAAATGGTTAAGCGGTCCTTAAAGCAAGCGGTCTTAACAACCTTAGTATAAAATAATAATCTCGATTTTCTGTGCAATAATGGACCTATAATTGTACAGATTACAAATCTAAATGATACATTTTTTTCTTAACATTTTTTTGTAAACATGTCAATTATTATAAAATATTGGTGTAGTCAATTTAGTATAGTATATAAGGACATATACATGCTATCGATACCAATTAGCCTACATTCTACAAAATTCGACAGGTCTACCAGAAGTCAGGATTATAAAATATATTTGTTTTTTATCAGTACACTTAATTAACACTTTTTTGCTTTATATTTTTTCTTCTTTTCTTTTAGTACACAGTACACACACACACACACCTCACGCCCACACACACACAGCCTTCAGCTTCAGCCCTACCCTAGTCCTAGCTGCCTAGGCAGCACTAGACCTAGGCAGTATTACTAAGTAAAAGTACTAGACTTACTAAACTTACTACTTACTAACACTAGGCTAATCACTAAACTAAGCTGCATGCTACTGATACTGACTGATTCCTACTGATTCTGATGCAGAACGGTTCGATTCAAAGATTTAATTCCTATTTATTATTCATCTAATTTAAAATTGAAATAATTTCTTAAGCTTTTTAATGAAAAAAACAACAAAACGGAACACTATTACTATTTCTCAGCCTCAGTGTGTACTATACTTTATATTACAGTATACATTTATTGTATAATACAGCATACATTTATTGCAAGATACCATGCAAATGTTGATATAAAATTGACAAATTATATTTTAAAGGAAGGGAACTCTTAACACAATATTGTAAAAACGAAAGCGGAAACGATTCTCCTTGTGCTACGCTTTTACTATTTTACCTCTGCTCGGATTTGGATAGGGCCAGGGACTACCAACAATTGCCAACGCTATTAATCGAGTTTTAACTCCAATAGCTCTTTTCCCCCTTCAAGTTAAATTTTCAAAGAAAAAATACGCATGGAGGATACGTCAAATGATGCAGATATTTCAAAAACAAAGGTACTTAGTACTAGTACGAGGTCATTTTCAAGGCCGTACCTAGACTTTTTTCAGAGGGGTTCAGATTCTGATACCTAGCCGCCTAGCCTACAGTCTACAGCCTACAACTACAATTTATGAATATGTTGCGATAGTTCGGCAATCCTCCGAATCCCGGTCCCAAATTATTTTACACTAATAAGGGGAAGTAATCAGATAGTATATGAAAGTATGTTATTTATTGATTAAAAAATGTACAAGTGATACATATTGTCCGATAACCATTCATTAATTAAATACTAAATATTTTAATTTTTAATTGTCACACAGAATTTCCAAAAAAAAACCCATTCTGCTTGTGACTGTTGTGCCACTGAAAGGCCGACAAGTGGTTTGCAAACAGAGCACGACATGAACCACTCTGATACCGGAGTTTAAATTTAAGTTTGGCTTGCATCCATAGTCCTTCGATAGTTTGAGTTCAATTCCTGCTAGTTGTGCTGCAGGTAAAACATTGGGAGTAATATTTATTGTAGCAGCTGGTCTACCTGCCATATTTTGTTTTTATTTATGAAATTACGCTGAATTATGTACTGATTAACTAAACAGTAATCGATAACTCACTAAAAATAATTTGGAACCAGGATTTGGAGGATTGCCGATAATTCTTTACCTATGAATTATTGAGGCTGAGAGCATTGATTAAACTTCTCTTTTTTGTGTGCCTCGTTTTGCAAAATAAAATAAATAAATAAATAAAATTCAGTGCATACATCATACTATACAGTGACTGTGACCAACTAACTTATAAGTAGGTTTTCACGCAATAAATATTAAATAATTAACACTGAAGCTGTAAATAAAATAAGTTTCCAAAATAGTGTTTAATTAAAAAATGAAAGTACTCGATACTTCATTTCTTTTCTTTTTAATAATGAAATCTGCAGGCGCAAGCTTTGAAGAATTTGAATTACATAGATTATGGTATGGAACTGACTAGAACCAAGAGTAAAGACAGTAAAAAAGAATGCAGGACTAAACACAAACCATATATAAGTGTAGGACGCAATAATCTTCTGTATAGAAGGAGTGTCTTTAACAGATAAGATAAGATAAGATGGAAGACCACAATGCTATGAAATTTGTTTTAGATCATCCCTCCATCCATCCCTGTGGCGCTACAGCCCATGTAGGGCTTGGGCCTGCCTCACGACATTCTTCCACTCAGTCCTTATCAACGCCTTTCTTCTTCAAAATTGGATGCCCAGTTGTTGTAGATCTTTCTCGACATCACCCATCCATCTAAGACCTAGGGCTTCCCTGGAGGGGCTTTCCTCTGGGGCTTTGGCAGTGCACTCTCTTTACTCCTCTATCATTTGAAATTCTTTCTCAGTATCCTCCCCAGCGCAGTCTGCCCTTTTTTATTTCTACAACTATCGTGGTATCCTGATATAGACTGTATTTACATTTAATCATTAACTTATGAAAAATTACCGATTAATTAATTGATAATTTTGATTAAAGCTAAAAATAAAGATGTATGATTTGAAGAGAAGTAACAAAAACAGGCAATTTACATTTTTTTGTTTTATTGAATTATTTTCCCTGTCTTAAAAAGACATAAAAAATAACAATATTGTGAAATAAATTTTGTTTTTTTAAAAGCAACAAAAAAAAAAACAAACAAAAAACCCCCCCCAGAAATCAAAGTTATGCATACAGTGGGAAAAAAATTGCAAATTAACAATGGAAAATATTTCTAAGTCTCATTTCTCAGTGTTATTTCAAGGGATGTTACATAAAGGTCCAATGAGTTGTAAAAAATATATATTTGAAAAGTTATTACAATTACAATTATTATATTTTAAAAATATTTTAAAAAATAATCAGGATTTGTAAATAACATATTACAAGTTTTAGTTTAACTTAATATTTAACTATAAAAATATATAAAATTCAGTATAAATTTTAAAACATATTTAGTAATAACAATAAGTTAAATAACGCATTAAAGTTTAAAGTTTAGGCACTTGGATGAAAATTTCAAATTAATTTTAAAAATACATGAAAGTAATTCAGCTGTATAGAAATTGCTTGAAGATTAACAAAAGCATTTAGATCATCTTTTTATCCCAAGTGGTTCTAAGCTTATGATTTTTTAAAGACCTCATAATCACTTTTTTCACTGTTCTTTTCCTTCACATTTTTGCCCTTTTAGGGAATTTTTTAAATGCCCATAACTTAAGTATTTAATATAAAAAAATGATAATGTTAGGAGATATATTTAAATATAAGTAGTTTAATATAATATCAATGAATTTAAATTTTGTTATTGTTAATTAAGTAAAAACAATGTTTAAATTTTTAAATATCATTTTCCTTATAAAACAGCTTATTTTAAAGTTTATTCTTTCAAAATCTTTTTATTTAAATGGAGAAGTTTGTACGTAAAAAAACAACAACAACAAACTGTTATTGATTCTTAATAATTAATTATTTATTGATAAATTTAAAAAAATTTAAAACATGTTCTTTAATTTTAATCGCTATTTTATAGGTTAAAATAATTTTATTTGATAAAAAATGTACAGATTAATCAAGAAATTAATTAATAATTTCCTCAGCCCTAGACTGTATAGTTCATTGTTGGTTCTTATTCTCCATCCAAAGTCATCCTTTGTTGGTCCATTTATTTTCCTGAGAACTTTCCTCTCCCATGAATTTAGAAGGTTTTCATCAGGTCTAAGTTTCACTTACATATTAATTTAAAGCTGGTTTATAAAGAGTTTTTTTTGTTTCCCTTGTAATATTTTAGCTTTTAAGGATTTTCTGGCTATTAAAGTATGCTCTATTCTCATCTGATATTATTTCTTTGATTTCTATTATTAACTCTTTCCTTTCATTTTGTAGCGATCCTAGGTATTTGAACTGATTTACTTTTTCAAAAGCCTGGTTCCTAATTTTAATGTCTTCACCTGTCATTTCTTCTCTTTTTAGGGTCATGTATTTTGTTTTTTGGTTGTTGACTTCCAGTCCCGCTTACAGTGATGCATCTTCTAATTCAGGGTTGCGCAACCTGTGGCAGTGGAAATCTATTTAAATTATAATATATTATATGTAAAGTTGTAAACGGAATATTCATTTACACTCTAAAGCATTTGTTATTGGGTAACAAATTACGACTCTGGCAGCTGTAGTGTTAGCTGAAGTGTTTGGTGCTTATATACATTGTAGCTAATGTGACAGGCCATGAATTTTAGTAGCGTAATATTGAAGCCATGTGTTGCGCACATTCGATGTATTGTGATTGCTCTGTGTAACCGTGAAACACGTCTGTAAACTTGAGTAGCTGCTATAATACACTCAAATACCCAGATGTCTGTGTACATCCCTCTTAGCTGGCAGCTGCACCAGAAATCCAGACAGATTCTTGACATAGCAGTGAATAAACATAGCAGTATTAATTTAATGGTGAAAAAGCGTTATATTAAAACGATTAATTGTATCATAGGAGACAGCTTGTATACTTAGTTACCGTATCATATTATCCGTGCCTCCTTAGTGTAACTGATATCTATAAACGTTTCTAGTTGGACCTCTTTCACTTTTGTAGGCGTGTATTACTGACAAATTGCAACTTGCATTAAAACACATAAGTCCTTCATAATATATTAAACTTTAATCTAACACAAAGAATATATACATTTTATACATCAGTGAAATCAGTTGAATGTCCTACCATCTTTCTCATACCACTTCCAACTCACAACTGGCGCATTGCCTCTTGGGATTCATTCGTCACGTGATCTCTCTCTCTACCATTCATATCTTAATTACTATCACGTGACACTAAGTACTCATCATGTCAATGTCAAAAAGGTAAAGAACATTAGAAGAAGAGAAGCGGAGCTTGCTTTATGTACAATGGGAGTTAGATTTCTTTATGGCAGAGACAGAGAACTATTTCATGTAGTGCATATTCTGCGGCGATGTTGTGAAACTGTCAAAAGGGGCAATAGCATGCAAGATTTTCACTGACATGCATCACACAACTATGTACAGTTATAAAGTAATCCAAGGAAGATCTGCGTGGAAAATCTAAAGAGAAATGCTCGACAACAGACCACGGTCATGTCTGCTTTTGTTAAGCCTTTGAATAAGCGCAGTGAAGCTTCCTATCGAGTGGCCTATGGTGTCGGTGTCACTGTAAAGCCTTTTCGGATGGGGAACTTGTGAAAAGTTGTATCGTGGATGTTAAATGCATTCATCCGGGATTCCTTGGTCACGCAATACCATGCAACGCCGTCAAAGTAATATTGCCGAGCAGCTGAAGCTCTCCATGCAGGCAAATATTAACAAGGAGGACAGCCTGTTTGCACTGGCTGTTGATGAATCTACAGACATTTCAGATTCAGCGCAGCTACATATTCATTCCCTCTCTATCCCAACATTCGAATTGGGCGAGGATCTGCTCTCCATGGAGACACTCTTTACTCAAACTCGAGGAGAAGACATTTTTGGCAGTTAGAAAAGCGCGCATCAACTCTCACGATGATCAGAAGAACCTGCAAAATGGATTCGTGGCTAGATTTTCCGCTTATGTGGAGGATCACGGTAATGACCAGCTCATAAATCTGCACTGCATTATTCACTAGGAAGCGCTGTGCTCTAAATCTGATAATTTGGATAAAATCCTGAAGGGTGTGAATCGCAGAATCCTTTTTTATTCGCGTGAATACTTTTCACCACAACCAATTCATACAAATTATTTACACAAATTATTTGTCGGCTGAAGATATTCTGTACCACACCAACGTTCGTTGGTTATCTCAGGGAGAAACATCTCGCTGTGTTCTGCTGCTCCAAAAAGAAATACTGGAATTTTATGTGACAAAAAACAAGCACTGCCCACTGCAGAATCGGGCCTTCTTAATATCTCTAGCCTTCCTTGTAGATTTGTTATTTTATATCAACAGCCTCAACAAGTCTCTGCAAGGCAAAGGAACAAAAGTTTTCCTCATGCTCAGAAGAGTACAGGATTTTTGTGACAAATGTCGTCTGCTACAAATTCATATCCAGCAGCTAAATCTCTATCATTTCCCACATCTCATCGGTCTAATCGAGAGCTATGAAATAAAAAAAGATGAAATTCCGGCACTATGTCCTTTTTAGGCATCCTCGAAGCGTTGTTGCTGGAATTTGCAGAACGTTTTCAGGATTTCGACAAGATCTCAGAAAATATGAGACTTGTTGCTTCTCCACATTTGCTTGAGACAGAGAGTGCGACATTGGATGTCCAAATGCAACTGATCTAACTGAAAATTAAGGCGCAGCTTGTGAAGAAATTCAAGGACAAAAACGATCTACTGGAGACGTGGAAAGTAGATGTGGAGTGTCCCAAGCTTCGCGAAATAGCAACACTTTAGTGCTGTTTGGAAGCACTTACATATGCGAAGCGTCATTTTCACGAATGAAATATCTCAAGAACAAATATTGAAACTGACTGGTGGACATCAATCTGGCTGAATTTCTCCAGTAAGTCCCCGGACTTTGCGCGACTCTCTGTAAACATCCAAAAGCAAGGCAGCCACAATTTCTGGGCGGCTAAGTTACATGGACAGTGTTAGTGAAGCAGCTTATCACTTATTCAATTATTGTGTTCTCAGTGTACCAATGCCACTTAAAAATATCCTTATGCTGTACGTGTGTGACATCCATCATCCATGATGTTAGGACACTGTTAGGTTTATAGTAGAAATATAAGAAAATATCAATTGAAATGCTTTTGTTTGTAATGAAGCACTGTATTTGCCTACAATACATTATGATGACGTCATTATTATCTTGAGTTGACTATTACTAGTGAAAATTTTTTGGCAGCGTAGCAAAAGTAATTTTTTCTTTAGCGACCGTCAATGGCCCAAAGGTTGCACACCCCTGTTCTAATTCAATGTAGGACTTTGATATGTCTTTAGTACTTTTAGCAAGCAGGGCTATGTCATTAGAACATGCAAGGTACTGGATGGGTTGGCTATAGAAGGTATCCAGTTATTGTTCCTTGAGTGTTGATATTTATGTTTCTAATAAGTAATAACTCTCTCTAACATTAAGTTAAAAAGCATACAAGATAGTGAGTCTCCCTTAGTCTTAGTCCTTGTCTAATCCTAAAGTCCCTTGAGTTTTCTCCTTGATCCTTAACTTTGCTTTTTGAGTTGTTCAGCGTGACATATATCATTCTTGTCAGTTTGTTGGGTATACCAAACTCCTGCAGAGTTTCATATAGATATTTCCTTTTGATGCTGTCATAGGCCATTTTATAACTTACATATATTTGATGCACAGGGATGCTGTATTTATAGCATTTCTCTAATATGTATCTTATGGTGAAAATTTGTTCAGTCGTTGATCTTTTTTGTCTGAATCCACATTGGTAGTCTCCTAATATTTCTTCAACATATGGATGTAGTCTTTTGGCTATAAGTTTTGTCAGTATTTTGTAGGAAACATTTAATAGGGAGATTCCTCTGTAATTTGTGCACTGAAGTTTGTATCCTTTCTTGTGTATTGGGGTTATAAATGCTGATTCCCATTCTGTTGGTATTTTCTCTCCTTGCCAGATTCTAGTAAAGAGGTCATGTATCTGAGTGTGTAGTTCTCCTCCTGGATACTTAATAAGTTCTGCTGTGATAAGATCTTTTCCAGGGGCTTTATGGTTTTTCATGTGATTGATTACTTCTTTAGCTTCTTCTAATGTTGGCGGGTTTATAAAAGGGTCTGGTCCTCCATGTGGTGGTTGGTAATCATCATCTTGTCCATTGTCTGCGTTCAGCATACCCACAAAATATTCAGCTCATCTCTCCAATACTTAACTACTTTCTGTAATTAATTCTCAATAGGGCTGTTATCGATTAAATTAAATTTAATCGTTAACTTTTGAAATATTACCGATTAATTAATCAATAATTTTGTTAAGCTAATAATAAAGATGCATGATGTCATTAAACTGAAAATTTCAAGGGAAGTTATAAAAACGGGCAATTGGTATTGTCATTACGTTATTTTTAAAACAGTTAGCACTGAAAACAAGTTTAATAACGTATTAAAGTTGAGGCACTTGAATGAACATTTCAAATTAATTGTATAAATATAGAAGTAATAACAGCTGTATAGAAATTGTTTGATCCAAAGTGGTTCGAAAGCTATGATTTTTTTCTAAGACCTCATAATCTCTTTTTTCACTATTTCGTTTTCCTTCATATTTTGTGCCCTTTTATTGCATTTTTTAAAATGCCCATAACCTAAGTATTTAATTTAATTAAATTTAAAACACGTACTATTGTTAGGGGATATATTTAAAAATAAGTAGAATCTAGTTCAATATAATGTCAATGAATTTAAATTTTGTTATTGTTAAATAGTTAAAAACAATGTTTTTTTTAAAAATATCATTGTCCTTATGAAACAGCTTATTTTAAAGTATACTCTTTTTGAATTCCCTTAACGGAGAAGTTTGTACATAAAAAAATAATGATAAAATAAAAACTAATATTAATTATTCATTAAAAAAACAAAAACATTCTTCTATTTTTAATCACTATTTTATCGATTAAAATAATTTTAATCGATAAAATAATTTACCGATTAATCGAGAAATTAATCGGTAATTTCCGCAGCCCTAATTCTCAATCATGGTCCGGCATGGTATCCAGTCATTTCATCTTTTATCTTCATGTACATTCCTGTGATATTTCTCTCTCTTGATAAGTCTTCTATTTATTTTAGTTCAGCTTTTTCCCCAATCCCTCTTTTCTTCCTGCACATTTTTGTTGCTTCTCTTCTGGCCTCTTTGTATGTTTGTGTTGTCTTTCTGGTGTTTCTTTGTAACATGATCATTTGTGCTTTTTTCCTTTCTTCAATAGTTTTTCTGCATTCATTGTGAACCAGCCTACTCTCTTATTAGTTTGTTGAAACCCTACAACTTTTTCTGCTGATCTTTTC
This sequence comes from Radix auricularia, assembly GCA_002072015.1. Classification (NCBI taxonomy): domain Eukaryota; kingdom Metazoa; phylum Mollusca; class Gastropoda; family Lymnaeidae; genus Radix; species Radix auricularia. Next base: position 486,087 of record MUZC01002091.1, on the reverse strand, counting down.
ATAGCATTTTTAATTCGTCCCATTGTTCATTTATGTTGTTTTTAGGGCTGCGAAAATTAATTATTAATTTCTTGATTAATTGTTAAAAATTTAAAGATTAAATTATTCTTTTAATGATTAATTGACCTATCATTTAAAAATTATTCGAATTCAAAAAGTAAAAAAATAAAAATAAGTAATAAGCGTCCATAAATAATAACAAATTTTCTTAATATTACACGAACATATTGGTTTTAAACTATTGACTGACGGGAATGTTCAAAGATTCAAAATGTTGATAAAGTTTGCCTTTGTTTGCGTTGGGTTCCTAGCCTTTGTGGATCCCTCCACTTCCTACAAGGTGTAGGGCTAATTTTGGTCCACCCCGGGTATTTTATTTTCCCGGTACCGTCCATATCTGGTGTGCTTTCCCCTATCCGCCGGCTAGGGAGGCGCTTGATAGAAAATCAGCATCTCTCACGAGATTTTAGAACATCCTTGATGTGAATCCTTTTTGGGTTTTTATTTAAAAATATCTGTAAAACACTGTGCTCGTTAATATTGAAAACGTAGTGAAAGTGCATCAATATAAGCTCGTAAGTCTTTCCAGTCCCATTGAACATCTCTTGTAATTGTGCAAACATTGGAGTGCACTGAAAAATCGCTCAAGCGCAGAAAGTCACAGGAAATACACACACAATTTTCAGTCAGCAATAAATATTTGGATACATCAATTCACTGCAATGTTTTATAGCTGCCTAGCAATTTTTGGTAGCTTTGAATCTTTCTATAGGCTGAACCTTAATTCCCACCCCCTGGTGAAGGCATATTATAATGAACATACATTTAGTTATATCTCGTAAATAAAAGATTTATAGTCAAAAGCTTGGTTTTTATGGGTTTTTAAAAAATTCTTTTTTAACTTATTTTATTTTCATTTTATGTAACAGAATAAAGTTTTTTTCTTTTTCAAAAAGGTCAACTTTATTACCAGATTAAAAACAACTCCATGCTTAAAAACTTCATGTCTCTATGGTGTCAATGGTGGCTTAGGTATTGGTCTGGCTCATTTTCTCTTTACAAGTGAGTGCATAAAAATAAAAGTTTTGGAATTTCATAATTTTAAGTATACTTTTTATTATTTTCCAGAATGGTTTTGTTCTTCATTGACTCTGTTTCAGTGATGAACTCTGTTTTTATTTAATATGTTAATGTGGTTTATAAATGATTATGAAATATATAATAGCATAAGTGACATAATTATACAGTTTGTATTTTAAATATATTAATAAAGGAGCTACATTAAATAGCATCTAACATAGACTTTTCACAGCCAATGATCTGGAACATTTTCAGCTGTATTATAGAATTTATTTAAATACTCAAATAATAAGTGCTCTTTCAACCAAATTATTTAAAAAATAAGTCAAGTCAATATTTAAAATAATGATGTTTTAAAAAATATGTATCTTCATTAGGTAATGTTTCAAGAGCATTAAAATATGGCTATGGAGGGTTTCTGGTCTTTCTGTTTGGGACTTGGTGAGACTTTTAAAAAGATTTTTCAATATAACAAATAATTTTTAATTACAATATCCACTAATTTAGTGTTGAATAAAACATCACAATATGTATTATTTACTGTGTTTGGGCACAGTGCATTCCATTGTAAACTTACTGTATATGTTTATAAGTAAGTTCATTTTACACTTAATTTCATTTTTTTAATATTACATAGTGTCATAGTTTGTGAAGGTCCTATCAATAATCTATTCAGGATGATAATATAGACCACACTCTGAGCATCTATGTTTGATACATAAAACTTAAAATAAATACTGCATAATTGGAAAATTACACTTTAAAAAAAAGTAAATACTCAATTGTTTCATCTTATGTATTAGTATTAGTTTGATGGAAGCCGTTTATAAGCAGGTTAAAGCACTTTTCAAAACTAAGGGAGAATGAATGAAAAGGGTTTGAAATTGAGTTTATAAGGTGGTTGAAGCTATTCAATTCTAATCAATTTATCAATATGATTTTTCTTTTACACCAGGGGTGTTTGCAGATACAAACGTGCACAAGAAAGATTCAAAACAAGACAGTGGCAGAAGGCTGCAGCAAGTGGCAGCAACAAAATACAATTAATAGATCCTAAAGATGTATGACATTCTACTGATGTGTTTTGTATATAAAATATTTATTCTTTGTAAGCAATAAAATCCACAAAACAAAAACAAGAAAGATTTGGAAGTTATTTTTATGGCGTATTGAGTTTTGTAAGCGTAAACTAAAATAATGAGAAGATTTTTAATTTGATTGAGAAGTTTTCTTATTTTAACAGGTTACCTTTCACATTAACAAGTCAAAGTCATTTTTCTTCTTTAAGTTACATAGTTCTTTTTCAATATTAAGTTAGACTTGGCTTTGGTTTAGTTGTTCCATGTTTTAAAGATAACAATAGCTAGCTAAGTGAAGTGATATACACAGCTAATCTTATGAACTTATGGGGTTCAATCAACTTTGAGTAAAACAGAGTTGCATGCTATTGGTTGGCTGTACCTCATAAATCATGTTTTTTTTTATTGCTTAAGTAAATAACAGTAAGTTGAATACTGCTAATTTAAAAAAAAATTCAATATAGTTGAGAAACCCCTAATTCTCTCAGCTCAACCCACATTTACTTAGACTCAACCAAACAAAGACTAATAATATTGAAGAGGAAATAATGTGCAACTACCAATTCTCAACATTTCTCTCTGAAAATAATTTATATATATATA
>MUZC01002091.1:447059-483317 GCA_002072015.1 Radix auricularia | reverse complement strand
ATTATATAAAACCATAAAAGAATATTCTGGAAAATACTTTTGTTGCATGATTATTTTTATTTTAAAAAAATGAACATGTTATCACAAATCTTTTAATTTTTTATCAGTCACATAAATGCTCTGGTAACTATAAACTTATTATATAATGGTATTCATTTTACCAAGAAATATAGAATTCTTTCCTATCTGCAAATAATAACGACATTAAAAAAAACTAAAAACAGAATGAATGTGTGCTAAGTGACTGAAGAATTTTTTTAAATAAAGAGGAACGGAACATTTGTTATTTTGTACTTTCATCTAATTCTGGTGATTTTTCACTCTTGGAAACATCAGTTGAACTTTGATCTATGTTGAAATCTGATGGAGAATTTGACACAGGATTTGAAACATCTGGTTTCTGTTCAATCTAGAAAATGGAAAGAAAGAAAAAAAATCAAATTTTGACATCTAGCTGTCCACACAATGTGCCTAAAATATCTGCATAACCTATTCTTGACAAACATACTTGTGAGAAAACAACCAAGACTCAACAATTATAAATTGTTTTGCCTATTCAATATCAATTGACTTTCAAAACATTTCTCAGTTTCAGCTAATGTTTACCTTCCTTCAATATTTGTGTATATTCTCCTCTTGCTCTATTAAATTAATATTTGAAAGAAATATGATAGTACTTACTTTGGGCTTTTGAACTTTTAGATATACTTGAAGCACCTCAGGGAGTGGGACTTTGGCATCTCTGTGTGCAATGACCAGGTGCTGTAGTATTGTCTTTGGTGGTTTGGAAAAATCTTCAGTGAATTGCTGTAAAACATCCGTGGCTTTTGTAAGGTCCCCAACAGCAACTGAGATGTACATAATCATAAAATTAATTAAACAACCCATAAAAACAATATTTTTGACTATAAATTCCTTACATATGAGACAAAAGTAAAAGTATTGATTATTTTCAATATAATATGCATTGCACGACTGACTAGCATGAACATTTACAGATCAGGAAAATATTTTTAAAGTATGTTCAATATACATGTATATGCATAGCGCACAGAGTAGCACAAGCATTAACATGCTACATGGAGATAATCTAAAAATTCATTATTTAATTTCAGTTTATGCAATCGATATGAAATTTTGAAAGAATGCTTTGTCAAATGTCTATGTGCAAAATTTCAGCTCGTTAGGTTACGGGGAGTGGGTCAATTTTTACTTTAGTTTTACGCGGGACATCCAGACAAGACTGTGACGTAAATATAAGGGATTTAAGAACATAAATTTTATTTGAATTGACGTTTAACAATAATGAAAAATTAAAATAATATAGACAAAATGGAAGATGATGGTTATATTAATTAGTAAAGTCATAAGGTTTAAAAGCGTGATTTTCTTAAACTATGACAATATTTGCATATAATCTTTCAATGTCTCTCATATATTAATCTTGAAATTCTCTTTACATCAAAGGTCTGCGTGCCATATGTTCACCATCACTGAACTGTATATGAGACTGTGAGTGATGACTGGTCCGCGTGCCATAGGTTCACCATCACTGAACTGCATATGAGACTGTGAGGGATGACATGTCTGTGTGCCATAGGTTCACCATCACTGAACTGTATATGAGACTGTGAGTGCTGACTGGTCCACGTGCCATGGGTTCACCAACACTGAACTGTATATGAGACTGTGAGGGATGACTGGTCTGTGTACCATAGGTTCACTATCACTGAACTGTATGTGAGACTGTGAGTGATGACTGTTCCGCGTGCCATAGGTTCACCATCACTGAACTGTATATGAGACTGTGAGGGATGACTGGTCTGTGTACCATAGGTTCACCATCACTGAACTGTATATGAAACTGTGAGTGATGACTGGTCCGCATGCCATAGGTTCACCATCACTGAACTGTATATGAGACTGTGAGGGATGACTGGTCCGTGTGCCATAGGTTCACCATCACTAAACTGTATATGAGACTGTGAGTGATGACATGTCTGTGTGCCATAGGTTCACCATCACTGAACTGTATATGAGACTGTGAGTGATGACATGTCTGTGTGCCATAGGTTCACCATCACTGAACTGTATATGAGACTGTGAATGGTGACTGGTCCGCGTGCCATAGGTTCACCATCACTAAACTGTATATGAGACTGTGAATGGTGACTGGTCCGTATGCCATAGGTTCACCATCACTAAACTGTATATGAGACTGTGAATGGTGACTGGTCCGTGTGCTATAGGTTCACCATCACTGAACTGTATATGAGACTGTGAGTGATGACTGGTCTGCGTGCCATAGGTTCACCATCACTGAACTGTATATGACACTGAATGGTTACTGGTCCACGTGCCATAGGTTCACCATCACTAAACTGTATATGAGACTGTGAATGGTGACTGGTCCGCGTGCCATAGGTTCACCACCACTGAACTGTATATGAGACTGTGAATGGTGACTGGTCAACGTGCTATAGGTTCACCATTGCTGAACTATGTCATACAATAGCCACTTTAACCATTTCCCCCTTAGGCAAATACTAAGCCACACACAGGCTTTCCTTGACAAAAGGTGCATAACTCTGTCATATTTGCAACACACATTATTTAAAAATTCACAAAAATAAAACTATAAAAGCAATAAGTCAATTTTTTTAATTAAAAAAAATGAAATATGGACAAGGTATCAGATGACATAAAATTTATTAGCAAAATTCTTTTTAAAAAGGAAAACAAAAATTGAGTTCACTTGAAGTGTGGGTGACAGAAGTTGGCCTCAAGTCTACATGGGATAGTGAGAAATATTTCTTTTATAAAATTCTAACTTGGGACAAAGTACATCCATAAACAGCCCCATGTGCCACACAAATGTTTCTAATTCATGTGTAAGTCACAATCTGCAGTAAAATACCTAAACACCAAATATATGTCACATTATCCCACTGGCCTACAATGTCAAGACCTATTGGTCTATGCTTTCAAGGACTAATGCATCATCAGACTTGTTATCAGATATCAATATCCCAGTCACTGAGGTCAAACTACGTCAATTTGAACATAAAACAACTTTCACTTTATAGCCAGAATTACACCTAAATTTTAATAATTTCTATAATAATTGCACCTTTTAGCATCCCTAATCATTCACAGAATATCATCCATTAGGTAATAATGTACCACAAAAACCACTAATTTTAACTCTTAAAGTCACAAAGCGTCATATTGCGTCTCTTCCCGCTATCCCTAAAGCGCCGTAATGCGTCCCTAGATACAAATCTCGTTAGAAATGAGATCTCTGAAAGTAAAAACTCTTCAATGCTTGAAAAACGATGTATTCGACTTCCGGCAATGGCGGCCGTTGCCCGCCCTAGTATTATCGCTCGATTCGCGATGTTTTTTTTGTAGTTTTAACTGTTTTTTTTTGAAGATACGTTTTTGTTATACTGTATTACTAAAATAATAGTACTAAACTACAGGTAAATATTATTTCAAACTCAGTACGGTCTTTTGGATGCGTAAAATAACCATTCTTAGCCTAAAAAATGAAGTCAGTATGACAATAATATTATAAATGGATTTTACGCAAATTTTTAAATTTCATAACCGGTTGATCGTAATATGGGAAATCCTTACGGGACTGAGGCGGAAGTTAATTGCAAACCCTTCTGCGACTTTAAGAGTTAAAATTTTACCAAAAACCTACTACTGGTCCAAAAATAATCAAATAAAAGCTGAAAGAAGTGAATTTCATAGCTCTTCTATGTGAGAGTTAAAGATAGTATAAATTAACTACTTAAAAAGTTGGATCGGCTCTGCAACAAAACAACCCAAAATCGGTGTCTACAGATAGCGGCGACTCCAAGGAGGAAATGGTTAATATTATATTTTCACAAGAATAAATATTTCACTCTAACACAAATCTAATCTCGACAGCCAAGATGAACAACTCTGATTCATAGACTCCAGGATGACTTAAGCCTAATGGTTTCTCTAATTCATAAGAACTAGTGATTTTCATTACCAAACCATGCAAGTTTTCTTATAGAAATAGTACACCAGATACTATGTGGGGAGTTTCATTGAAATGAATACTTACTATAACCTTGGACAAGTTCTTGTAACATCATGGATCTACTAATAGGCATTGATTTGGTGATGTCAACTAGAGCTGATAAACAATCAATCTGAAATTAATGGACAAACATTTATTTTAAACTTTATTTTTTTGTGTTGTAAATAATATTGGAAATAAATGAGACATAAAATAAGGTATATGTTAATTTTAAAAAAAATAGAATAATGAGTTAAAAATATTGACTAATGAGCTGATAATCTTAGTAGCTAACCTTTTTATCTCTAAGAAAAATTTTACAGTTATCTAGGATATACTTCTGGTTGAGCTTGAGGCCAGGGGTCTGAAAATAGTAATTGGTTTTATAGTTGTTTTTTAAAGTATCAAGATCAACTATTACTAACAAAAAAGCCAAACATTAAAACTTGCGGGTTTCAGCATGTTCCAAATATTTTTAACCAGACAGTCCACATTCAAAAAGAGTGAGCTATTTCAAAATGTTAGAAAGACAAACAATATAGAGATGAATAATCTTTTACCTTTGCACTATGTAAATGAATTTCTGCTACATTAAAACAAGTGATCAAATCATCATTGACAAATTCAAAGAATTATATAACCTCTAGCAATTATACAAAATTCCAGCTTTAAACTGGTGACTGTTTTATTTTCTCACCTGAAGAATGATAGCAGCCTTGTTTGGTAAGCCACACCGTATAAAGCTGATTGCTAAACTGTGGTGGAAATAGTTGCTACCAAATACACTGATTCCCAAGTCCATGACTGTAGGACAAACAAAATAGGTGGAGATAAATAGGAGGTCAAACATGGAGGGAATAAACATAAATTTAGCTTATGACAAGTTTACTAAAGGAACTGAAAGAAATTTTATATGCTCTTAAATGTCCCTCTCTAAATAATGGACTCAATGAGTTAACATAATTCAAGTTGACGTTATATGATGTTTAAAAAACTAATGACATGCTATAAACTTAATGAATTTTTAATTCAAACCAGCGTTTTAGGCTTGTATAATGTGTTTCCCCTTATATGAGTGGCAACAATGATGACAGCAGTTAAGATTGATGAGAGCAGTTGTAATATCACAACTATGATCTTTTACTTCAGACTTCTATATAAAAACAACACAGACCATCTATAACATTAACCAAGGCAGTAGTTAGAAAAAGGGAAACATCTAAATAATACAAATTGACATTTTCCAAACACGTGTTACTGTCATCACCTTGTTTTAACTTCTCAACATCTTTCTTGGAAATGAACCGTTCCAAGACCATTTCCATTGCTGGGAAGACTTTATGCTTTTCATGTAGAGTCTTCAACTGTTTGATCAGTTCATCATTATTATCCCTGAAGAATAAAAAAAAAAAAATTGAAATGAAGGTGTTCTTCCGTAAGGCAAGAGAACAATACAACTCACTCTATTCAATTTAAAACTACATTCTAATGTATCAATATAATTTTTAGTGTGATCATCCACAATAAAATTTCATAATGAATATAAGTGGATATGTCATGGAATAAAATGGGATATTGATTTAAAATCTGGTCAAAATAAAGTTTCATTTATCACTTTTAGAACTAGAATACAGCTTGCTCTTTTAAACACAGATACAAAATAACATTAACAACATTGATATCTTATGGAACATGCATAATTGCATTTTTGAACTAACTCAAAAAGTAATGTAAATACCAAAAACAAGAATCATTTGTACACTTACTCAGAAAGTAATCTCAATACCAAAAAACGATGCACCTTAAGAACTTCTTTGTCTTTAACAATGTTAGAATCAATAATGGCTTGGTGTAATTTCACAGCATCCATTATAGTAGGGCAATTTTTTAACACTTCTTCAATTCTAGAATAATTCTGTATATTGTCTCGGGGCAACTGGCCATTACTTGCAGTTTGAATCATGTTCAAAGCTCCTGCAGAACAAAAGCAAACTTTGAATTATATTTTTTAACAGGTTAAAATATTAATAAATTGGAAACAAATATTAGAAATATTTTCTTATAATTTTCAATCAATCAAAGTAATTTTAATTAAATAAAATGTTAAATGATTAGGATTAATAAATCCATAATTTCCACAGCCGAAGTTAAAATAGTTTTAATATTCAGTTCAAATAGTATGAGTCTAATTCCAGCTTGAGTAAAGTTTCTTCAAATGATATTGAGACGTTAAGTACTAACAAAAGACAACATGATAGTCTTACCTTCTAGGTCACCTCTCTTGACCAGCTCTGCACCTATCCTTAAAGGTAAAGATTGGGAGTACTTCCCTTCTGATGTGGCTTTTCTACAAAATTCAAAGACAAAAGTCATTGATAAAAAATAGCTCCTACTAAATTTTCATTCTCAACACCCATGACTTCAATATTTCAGTAAGCGTAAGAGGAAATAAGTAAGCTCTAGAAATGGTAACTCACAGTTGTTCAAAATTAGAGATAGCGCTTTCAAAATCTCCCAGGATTAAAAACTTGTTGATTAGACTAGCCAAAAGATAAGGTTTTATTTTAAATCCAGTAGCTTCCAATTCTCGAACCTTTAGTTTAATCTCTGACAAGTCCTGTACAAAATGAAGCATCAAAAGAAAAGTCAATTAAACGCATTAGGTCATGTCGGTATGAGGGGAAGTAACCCGCTTATAAATTTGGTCATGGAGGTATTATGAGGGGATGTAACCCTGTTATTAATTTAAGTCTATTCAAAGACTTACTATTATTATCAGACCAAAATGTGTTAAAACTGTGTCTATTCATGGGATTTATTAGTAACAACTTAGCCAGTCTAAATCTGTAGTTGGCATGCAGTTACAGAAAAGCCAAATGCTGTTATTTTGCCTTTCTGTTTAACAAACTTATCTCAAATATTCACGTGAGGCTGCAGATTAAATCAAGATATAAATTTAACATATAAGTGTATATGAAATTAGAACTTTCTGCTTGTCATTGCTACTACAGTTTTAGGCTACAGCAAAGTTTACAATTTGATTGCATTTTTAAAAATTTATTCTATTTTTCAGCTGACCAAAACTTCTTGCCAACTTGTACATGTTATTTTTATTCAGGCTTCCTTCTATCTTGCTCAATTAATTTTTTTATAAATGTTCTTGCTGCTCAGACTACAGAGATGTTTTTTTAAATAATATTAGTCAATAAATTAATAGTCCATAAATTCACTTACATTGCTTTCCATGGCTTTTTCCAAATGTGTTAAAATTGGAGAGAATGAACGAGAGCTAAATGTCTGCCTTAAATCACCTAAAGTTTCTTTTGCCATCTTATCAAAACTTTTGTAGTCAAAATACTCAATGGGGCCAGTGCGCTACCAAAACAAACCAAGGAATTAGTTATTATAATTGAAAAAATTACATTTTTATTGACAGTAATCATATGAACATTGTTTTCTTTCTTAAATAAAAGAACTAAAACACATGAATTAACTTACTTTTACTGGTAGGTTACAAGCTTTATGAATTTTCTGAAAGAGATAAAATCTAAATATTAAACATAAAACTCTGACCCAAGATTTTTTAAATAAAAAAATAGAAGACTTTAAAATTATCTCTACATTTCATTAGTTAAAACAATTTTGGTGGAAACCTGAATCTAAGCCATATTGTTAAAAAAGCCTGTCTTCTATTTCTGTACAAAAGTATAAGTACTATAAGTATACATTTCTATTTTACTTACATCTTTAATATTTTTAGGTATCTCTTGCAGAACTTTTATTGTGTGAAAGCCAGGTTTCAGATTCAGTTGCTGTGCAGAAAAATTTTTAATTTTGGTTTTAAAATATCAACAAAAATAATNTATATATATAATTTGCCAGAAACTATAGCAAACAAGACCTCAGTCTATATATATGCTGTAGTGTGCACACATGCACCATACTATGCGCTGGGATGCACTGTATAGTAGGAGAGGAATTAATGCTTCAAAACAATTACCATATGGCTAGCTGAGGTGAATCTAGAAAAACATTACAAGCCATCCATAACATCACACTTCCCATTATGTGACAGGACGCTTGACTAAATACTGCCCAATTATGTGCATGAAAATATGAACTAGAGATCATTGTGTGATACTTTGTGTGTGTGTATGCTTTATATCTATTTATTTATATAAAAATGTAAGTTAAAAAATATACCTTTTTTTGTAGAGCATCCAGAAATTTGTCAGCTACATCCCAGTTCTCTGTCAAAACAAGGAACCTCACATATTCTCCAGCAACATGTTTGATCATGTTTTTGTCAATATTAGGGAAGCTGTCCAACCAGTGCAATATCTAAATAAAGATTGGTTTTATTACAGCAATCATATTCTCAATGATACCATTAATTAATATATTGAACATTACATTATCACCAGTCTCAATAGGTTCATTCACTTATTTCAATACGACAGTCTGATGGTAATAGTCTCACACTCTCTTTTTGGTTGCTCTCTTTGGCTCTGGATTTCATCACAGCTAAGTTATTAATTTCTTTATATTCGTTTTGTTTGTTTGTGTACTATTTGCTAGTTGAAGAAGGCTCTTTGCAGAAATGTTTGCTGTTTTACGACATCTTGTCAGGCTCAATCATACCCTGTTTCCAAACGTTATCCATCTACTGCTAATAGTAACAGGTTCATTCACTTATTTCAATAATTGCAAGCTCAAAAAAAAAAATGATAATAATTTATTGGTCATGAATAAAAACAAAACCATTTTTCTATTGGTATCAGAATTAATGCAACATCCTTAAGTGAGAGACTAGAAATAGTCTTAAAAAAGTGATCAGAGTTATAAAGAAATGTTACAAAGACATCTCTTTACTTACACTAACACAAGACTACAGACATCTCCTTACACTAACACAAGACTACAGACATCTCATTACACTAACACAAGACTACAGACATCTCATTACACTAACACAAGACTATAGACATCTCATTACTTACACTAACACAAGACATCTCCTTACACTAACACAAGACTACAGACATCTCCTTAGTTACACTAACACAAGACTACAGACATCTCATTACTTACACTAACACAAGACTACAGACATCTCCTTACTTACACTAACACAAGACTATCGACATCTCCTTACTTTACTTACACAAGACTACAGACATCTCCTTACTTACACTAACACAAGACTACAGACATCTCCTTACACTTACACAAGACTACAGACATCTCATTACTTACACTAACACAAGACGCCCATTCTTCAAACAAGTATTTTTTGGTGGAACTGGTCAAACTCGTTGACAGAATAGATTCTAAAGGTGCTAGTTCCTTTCCCTCGGCTGCAGATAATCATAAAGATAAGGCCTATTTAATGAAAAAATCTTTGAGGCCGGCAGATAATCATAAATACAAGGCCTATTTAATGAAAACATCTTTCAAGAAGGCAGATATTTATCTTATCTTAGATATACAGACGCTCCTTCTATGCAGAAGATAATTGCGTCCACAGACCATGAGAGATGATCTGTTGGCAAGTGATGCAGTGGTCACAGGCCATGGCTATAAGGGTTCCACGCATTACCCAGCCGCCTAACTATTGTCTAGTTAGGTACCCATTCAGAGTTGGGTGACTCGGGGACTCCTCAGGCCCTAGGAACAAATCCTCGCCTTAGAGTGGATTCGAACTCGTGACCATCGGTACGCCAATCGAGAGCGCTACCTCTCGACCACCATAAACATTAGGCGTATTTAATGAAAACATCTTTTTAGAGGTTCTTAAAAAATGTTTGTATTTTTTTAATTTGCTGGATTGAGGGCATCGCGTAAAAGAGCTGTACGCAGGGGAAGCTGGCTTTGATGCCACCATCAGACAACATGAGATGAAAACATTCTCTCGTTCTTATAACATAAGGCATCTAGGGACCTGCAGTTAACTGGTCTTTTTTCTGAACCAGTCCCCCAAAAAAGAGCGGTCTTAACAACCTTACTTAGTCATAATGAAAACATCTAGATTAACTGTACCTCTGTGTAGGTCTGTTATCGGGTACCCAGGAACGCGGGTACCTGTTGCCGAACAATTACCTTGGTAGTAAAATTGCGCCCAGGTACCCGTGAAAATGTTACTGCAATATCTTTACCAACAGTGTTTGAACTGAGGCTTTTCCGTGTTCACATGTCGGCTCGAAAATAATTTATCAAAATAAAACTTTTCGTTTCAAATATATACTGTGAAATATGTTTAACATGAACACGCTTACAAAAAAATAACTGTCAAACGGAAACAAAACACGGTCCCAACAAACTATAAATTATTTTGATACACTTTTTTCCCCTGAAACACGAAACAAAAATCATAAAACTAAAAGGTTTTGGTTCTTTGAATTCTTCAAGTAAGGAAAATAGAAAACAACGCGGATAACTACTATTAACTAGGAATGGCTAGAAATGACCTTGGCTTTGAAATACGCTGCACATCTTTGTTATCGATTGAGTGAGCAAATGTTTTATCTAATCATTTTCACATCGCTGACTCATTACATCAAAATTTGTATTTCCATAATAAACAAAGAAGTAAAAGGCTAATAGTAGTAATAGTGACTATAATGACGAAAATTTTGAGGCATTTCGAACGGGTAACCCAGGTACCCGTTTAAATTTTGGGCGGGTACCCAGGCAGATTTTTTCAACAATATTGACAGCCCTACCTGTGTAACCCCAAGTCTAAAACAAACTTGGTCATAATGAAAACATCTAGATAAGCTGTACCTACAACTTTCCAATTACAAATATATACTTGCAAAAAAACATACATTCATTTAAGCATAGTATAAAATTCCAATTAATTCAAACCAAAGGGAATTTTATTTTCTATTGAAAACTGCTATATAGCCATTCAAACATATTTCTAGAGAATGGCTATTTATTACCTGTTATCTGTTGTTACGATTGTGACAATTATTACTATTTATTATCTTTTGCTTTAGAAGGATTGTGCCAATAATAGATTACTATTTTATTTTTATTAAGGTTGTTAACGGTAAACCAGTCCTCAGATCAGGACCGGTCATGTTTAATTTGACTCTCCACAGCGATTCCCCTCTCATCATACACCTTTTTAACTGTGACATCTTGCCATTACTTTTGTGAAAAACGTGGCCTTGGCACAGTTTTAATCAAAGCCATAATATACATATTTGGTGACTTTTAAAAACAATTTTAAAATAATCTCTTATGAAGATTTTGAAAGCACCCCCACCTCCTTGTTATTTTAAAATAATCTAGTTTAAAAAGATAAACATTGATCTTTTTGCCATGTTTTCACACTATCTCTTTTGTTCAATACTTTAGAATTGAATGTGTAATGCCTGGCTCTTTATTTGGAGAGATCAAAGTAAGTGTACATGTTTCTTCCATTCATTTTCTACATATCAGTGAATAGTGCTCATGAAGGTTTTGTTTAAATGTTAAGTATGATTCTATGTGAAAGCTTTCAACTACAGCAAACTTGTTCAAGGTACTTTACAGAATCATTTTTAAAATATCTATCAAATATAATTGATGAAATGACAAGTCAATAAGAACAGTTATGTGGGACGTGGTGGTCGAGAGGTAGCGCTCTCGACTGTCATACCGATGGTCACGAGTTCGAATCCACACGAAGGTGAGGATTTGTTCTCGGGGCCTGAGGAGTCCCCGAGTCACCCAGCTCCGAATGGGTACCTAACTAGACAATAGTTAGGCGGCTGGGGTAATGCGCGGAAACCCTATAGCCGTGGCCTGTGACCGCTGCATCACTTGCCAACAGATCATCTCTCATGGTCTGTGGACGCAATTATCTTCTGCATAGAAGGAGCGTCTGTATATCTAAGATAAGATAACAGTTTAAATCAAAGATAAATAGTCAAATAGGATTAAATCCAATTACAAATTAACTAAAGGGCCTTACCATTTTTAAAAGCAGCATTAAAACCTTTCTCCACCAGATCAGTGCAAAAAAATACTGTATTCCATATATTTTCGTAATTCTGAAAAGTAGCAGTTGAACAATTAAGTTTTGCATACAGGATTGTTAGTGAATAAAGAATAAATGGTTAATTTGAACTAATTGAGAAAGATTTTAAATGAGGAGACACATTACTTAAGCTATTAACAGGATTGAAACAGCTGTTAACATTGTAAAATATTATTTCCTGAGAAACAAGGTATATTTGGTCAATTTTGACAAGCATCAAACATTGCAAGTTAAGATAACAAACTAGTAGCATATCCAGTTGATTAGTTTACCTTGAAAGTGAGAATAATGTCCTCTCTGCTTTCATCTATTTCCCTAAGAGCTGGGTAGCAACAGTTAAGTAACTGGTCAGACATGTCTTCCCCACTGGTCACTTCCAGCAACAGGCGGACAGTTTTGTAAAGTCCTAGGTCAGAGTAGTCAAGTAAAAAAGTTCACGATTCAGTAATGATTGTGATGTATAAAGGATACGTACAGGATATATACAGGATATTTATATATATATATAAATATATAGGATGACAAACAAGAAATTTGAGAAAGTGGTTTACTACAAGTTGAATAGAATTGTTTATTTTGATGACAGTGGAAACCTACATGAGGTCATAAGAGCTAATTACAGTTAACTGCGGCTGACCAACTGCACACTCCAAAACCTTTGATATGGATGTTTCACCTCATTAGTAAACAAAATGAGGGGTAGGACTGCAATCAGGCTTATAAAAAATTAAATGGAAAAGACGTAAACAAGGTAAGGGTTAACCTGACCGGACGTAACAAAACAGCGAACGTTTTGGCAAAGAGCACTTTCTATGATTCTTTGGATTTCACCGCAGCTAAGTTTCTTATTTTTATTTTCGTTTTATTTGTGTATTGTATGTTTGTTGAAAAAGGCTCTTTGCCGAAACGTTCGCTGTTTTGTTACATCCGGTCAGGCTAACCCTTACCTTGTTTACGTTTTTTCCATTTAATTTTCACCTCATTAGGCTGTTTCTGTTACATACTCTCTGGTATCTATTATATTGCAAAAAGCAATCACCAGCATTTGTGGGATTTGAATTGATCATGGTTTCTTTAGTCTGTTACATTAGGACATCTCTTAATTGATCAAACTCAGTGCTCCATTTGGTTCAATGTTCCTACTGACATTTGGTTCAATGTTCCTACTGACATTTGGTTCAATGTTCCTACTGACATTTGGTTCAATGTTCCTACTGACACTTGGTTCAATGTTCCTACTGACATTTGGTTTAATGTTCCTACTGACATTTGGTTCAATGTTCCTACTGACATTTGGTTCAATGTTTGTACTGGACTATACAAGTTGACATCATTAGGATTATTTATAAGAATTATGTGTAATTTTGTCTAATTTTTGAAAATTGTAAAATTGTAAAGCCTATTTTGTGTAATGTTGTCTAATTTGTGACAATGGTAAAATTGTAAAGCCTATTTTGTGTAATGTCTAATTTGTGACAATGGTAAAATTGTAAAGCCTATTTTGTGTAATGTTGTCTAATTTGTGACAATGGTAAAATTGTAAAGCCTATTTTGTGTAATGTTGTCTCATTTGTGAAAATAGTAAAATTATAAAGCCTATTTTGTGTAATGTTGTCTAATTTGTGACAATGGTAAAATTATAAAGCCCATTTTCCACTCACAAATCCTGTACCAGAGTGCCTCAGTTCAGGTCAGGAATATATTGTCTTGAGCCTCCAGACATCTCCTAAGCAATACTGTAGCATAACTACTCTCAGAACCAAAATCTAATTAAGCTCTGGCATTCCACTTGGATAGCACATTAATTGCTGTGTCATTTTATGTTAGTCTTGCAGTGATATGACATATGTAGATACTTATTTAAAGTACATATTTCTATATTTATAGTTTCTTATCAGATATTTGTCCCTTTGTCGGAATAAAAGCTCAAATGTCTCAAGACCTTATATCCAATATTTCAACATGTTCAAAAAACCTCAGTGACTCATCCATTAAAAGTTTGATATCATTACCTTCTTTGTTTTTATTTTTTCTGTAGTCACAGATGGCTGGCAGAATATAAGCAACTTTGATGTTATGATTCTAAAGAAGACCACAAAAAGAAAAATATATTTTAAAAAATTTAATTGATAACCTCACAAAACACCAGAAGAAGATTAAACTTGGAAAATTTCTCAATTGCCATAGAATAAAAAAATGTACTAGTTTTCATTCAAAACAACTTAAAAGGTTGGTCTTAACCAAGAACAATGGTTTTAATTTTAATGGTCAGGGTTTTAACAGAGACATCAAGTACATAACTTGAGTCCCATCTAGCCACATAAATGACAGAAAATAATTATTTCCCTTACCTTGGCATGCATCATTTCCAAAATCTGTACTGCAAGTTCTAAAAATAAAAATAAATATATTCAGGAATGTACACAAATAAGTGGAGACTCTGAAACTATGTAGCTTTTAAAGGAGGATTGTACCTAAAAATGCAAATAGTGATAAATAAATGTGATCATTTACTCACCAGTTCGCTTGGCTTTATAAGCATAAAGCAATGCATTTTGGAGGCACAAGTTTCCAGGATAAAGTTCTAGTATTTTATCTGCCATGCTCATCACCTCCTCTGGTCCCTGAAAGATAAGTATGTCAGACGTGGCATTTATTATCAATGTCCAATATATAACTGCTAAATATTAAATTATGTTCATTATTAAGCCTCCATTTGACAAAATATGTCTTAATAATAATAACTTAGAACAAATGTTCCCCAAGGATTCTATCTGTGGCTTACCTGACCATTAATGATCATTGTCTTCAGCAAAAAGCTGCCTGCTTTGAGAGCAAGTTTGCTTTCTTCAACTCTGGGCATTGTTAAGTAGAGTTCTAGGGCTGCACTATTATAACCCTCAGATATAAGTTGACAAGACTTCTGCATTGTATTGGAACGGAACACACCACCTTCTGATATATATTTCAGCAGCTAGGGAAAATGATACATTGGTTGGAAATTCTGAAAATTATTATCTTTTTGTAAGAATATACCTTTAAATTTTAAAAATTATACTGTTTTTTATCAACTTTATTTTATTTGAGTCACATAAGAAAAAAATTCAAGAATTCTCTATAAGCTTTAAGAAGTAAAAATTAAAATAAATTTCGGCCTACTTAAATGCAACACTGACTCTTACCTGGCCAGCCTTGTCGCAATGTCCTGATATATTCATAACCTTGTAGAGCTCAAGCAACAAAGTCTGCTGTAGTGTCACGCCAGCACTGTCTGCCTCATGTATGTACTGAAAAGTGGTGTCAGAGGAGTTGGTCAAAGGTATTTTCTTACATTTACACAATACTAAAAATACTAATAAGAAAATGGGAAATTTTAAAGCAAAGTCTTAACATAAATATAGTGGCACTCACTCAGACTATAAATAAAAATATGCATGCAATGACACAAGAGATTTTTATTTTAACAAACAACAAAACATAGAATGACATCTCAAGATATTGACAGCACACAGTTACAATTATCAGTAAAATAAAGGTCAGATTCTCTCTCAGCCAGCAGACTATTTGTTTCAGTTTTAGTGGCCTGAATAAAAGGTAAGTTACAAATGTCTAATGGGACAGATTTCCAGGTGGTCAGAAACTTGGACCCCAGGACGTTTCGACCCCTTCGTATCTCTTCATATTTACACTGTAGAAATATTGTTTTTATCTTTTAAAATATAAACATACTTCTTAAAATTTATTATTTTTAAAATAAATTTTTGGGATAAAAATAATTTAACTTACTATTATTACCCATTAAATATTAAATACATTTTGAAATCGTTATTTGTTTATAGATGGCAAACCAGTCAACAGTCAATGCGAATTCATGATTGCGATAAATGCGCCATTGCTCTGAGGTAGGTAGAAAGTCCTTTCAAACCTACTCAACTCCACCCAACCCAGTCCAATGTAATCGGACTATAAAAAGGCAATGTGGTCAGATAATCCTTTCCAAAGATGCCTACATTACCTCTGCCCCCACTCACTCTATTTACCTACCCGTTAACCCTCACCAGCACACAGCATGCTGTATTGGACACTGAGTTTTGCCTTCCTGACATGTCATTAAGAAACCCCTAGACAAAATGCAAACAATGATGTAACGTTCAGTCAGGTTATATGGGCCCAAAAGCTTGAATGTTATTGTCTGCTAGGTGACAGTGTTAACTATTGAAATTTATTAACTTTGAATACTGACAACTTTGTACGTCTTATTAAAATCAGTATGTCTGCGAGGAAGGTCTTCACAAGTTAGGGAACACAAGAAATAGAAGTGAATGGAAGAGCGTGTGTTTGTAATGGTTTCAGCGCCTGCGAGGTACGTCGTTCAGCATATCGACAACTTTAAGAAAAAAATTTAAAATAAATAAATAAAACAATTTTCATTTATTTCTGAATTTTTTTGTTATCCCAGTGAAAATCTTTGAACAACTTAAATATATACATTTTTAAAAACCAATAATAAATTGGATCCTTTTTAAGTGTGTTTGAGATAGGACTGGAGAATCTGTTTTTAATTTTTAATGGATAACATACTAAAAATTATTATTTAAAAATAATTTTAAAAAAAAACAAAGAATAGATGAAAACATTTCATGGTGTAGAAACGCCTGGGGTCAAAACATCCTGAGGTACAAATTAAGGTTGTTAAAACCGCTCGTTTTTGAGGATCAGTTAACCGTTGCAAAAAAGATAGGTAAAACCGTTGGTCCATATTTTTTCTATGTGTTGTGAACCAAAAATATTCTGGCCCCACGCCATTTCATTTGACATCCAAGCGTCTGTTATATAACAATGCTGAGGTTCAGCTCTGCTGGGGTACCGACAAAGCAGCAAATTCACACAAAAAAAAAAAAAAAAAAGTTAATTAAAATTTTTTAAAATTTACAAAATGGTTCCAACAAAGAAGTAAACCGTAATGATTAAAATTGAATTTTTGTGTATTTAAAGTATTAAAACATCGACTTATCAAATGTTGTCAAGTCAATTAGTTTTTGAGGAGTGGTGAAGTTATAAAATAGACAGTTTTACTGTCCAGTCCTTATTTTTTTTAGAACCAACAGAGTGTGTATCAAATTTTTGCCTTGCATCGTCTGACGGTGACTTGAAAGAATCTGTGTTGTCAGCGCCTGTTTGTGTTAGTTTTGTACTATGCTTTGTCAACTAAGTAAATTAAAAAAAAAAAATGTTCACTAGCTGAACTCCTAATAGTGATGACGTGTATTTTATATTATGTTAATACCAGAGTATTAAGAAAACGATTTGATGTTACGGTCGCTCACATATTGGCTCTGGTATTCTGCTGTAACATTAAAAAAAAATTAAGTCCGGGTAATAAGCCAATTTTTTAATAATTGATGATACTAATTAAACCGGACCGGTCCTGAACTGAGGACCGGTTAACTGGTAACAACCTTAGTCGAAATGTCCTGTGGTCGAACTGGCAGTGTCAAAACGTCCTTACTTCAAAGACAAATATTATTCACTAAATCTGTTTGTGTGTGCCTTACAAATTTACATGTAACAGTAGTGAAGGTGATAATCAATGTAGTAGGAAAGTAAAAAATAAATAATGAAAAAATAAATGTCTACCTTCATCACAGACTCTATATCTCCTTCTTCAGCATAATGATGAGCATATCTTAAGTAAGTTTCAGAATCTGGTTGAAGTCCTTTAGACCTTTCATGATAAAATATAGAAATTTAATAGTCTTATTTTAACAACTAAGTATTTAAGACAAAGAGAAATATGTAAAAAAAAAAAACATATTTAAGGAATCACTAGGGAGCCAAACATGTTTCCTATAAAAAAGGATTAATTATTCAGTCTTCCAAATAAACCTAACATCCCAGCCATTTGACTAACAAGTGCAATTAGACCTAAAGAGCTTGTGCCCTCCATCCCCCTGCTCTTTCAACCCCCACCCCCACTTCAGCCCTCACTTTTGTAAACTTACCCTTCTCTATGTCCCTCTCCTGGGGGGTTAATTTTTACATGACATCAAATCTAACAAACATTCATATATGTGTTAACTGTTGACAACAGTTGAAGCATGTCTATAATTCTCTTTTAAAAGTTAAATCATGCCTTTCTGTGAGACCAAATTGTGTTCAAATCTAATACCTGTGATTTTAAATAGTCTCTATTATCTTATCTTAGATATACAGACGCTCCTTCTATGCAGAAGATAATTGCGTCCACAGACCATGAGATGATCATCTGTTGGCAAGTGATGCAGCGGTCACAGGCCACGGCTATAGGGGTTCCACACATTACCCCAGCCGCCTAACTATTGTCTAGTTAGGTACCCATTCGGAGCTGGGTGACTCGGGGACTCCTCAGGCCCCGAGAACAAATCCTCACTTTCGTGTGGATTCGAACTCGTGACCATCAGTATGACAGTCGAGAGCGCTACCTCTCGACCACCACTCTCTAGCCTGAGAGTCTCTGTGTGTTATTTAAACACTTGAATTATCAAGACATATAGAATGAATAGCAACATTTAGTACCTCAAAAGCTCCAGTATCTTTACAGCTTCATCCGGAGAACTGAAATTAACATGTTAAAATGGACCAAAGTTACTTTTGTTCAAATGTCAACATAGACTTGCCGAAACCTAGCTGATGACCCTATGCTATTATTTAGAATATATCTGAATGTAGCCGGACTTTGTTCTTGTTTTGACTAGATTACTTTGGGTATGTCAGTAAAACATATAAATAATACCAGTGAATGTTTATAAAGGTAACTCCTTTAGTAGTTATGACAAAAATTAAGCCTCAACAGGTACACATGACAACAAGATGTTAATTCAATATTTCCAAATAAAACTTCTTCTTACCCAGCTTTGAGATGACCAGTGATGAAGGAATTAAAGATGTTTATTCCAAGGGGATAATCTGAAGTCTGCATGGCTTCCAAGACAGTACTGGAATATTTAAACAGATCACATATAACAAGAGTTACTCATTGTAATAATTATGAGAGTCCAAGAAATTACAAGTACAGCACTTGCTTCTTTTGAAAGAACACACACAAATATTTTTAAAAAAATGGTAAACATGGGTCACTATTTAGCCTTAACTTATTGAATGTAAACATTTATCCTTGTATTGAGTTTAGTAACATTGTTTCTAGCTCATGTTAATATTTGTAACTAAAAAAAGAAAATGAGTGTAATTTATCCAAGCCTCAAATAGCAATAGAATTCAAAATTTGGCAGGCACTTATACTTCAACTTTCCTTAAATACTTAGTCAGGCTGTTAATGGTTACCAGATTCATGACTGGTCCTGTTAATCCTAACTTCAACCTGTCCGTATTACCTAATTACCCAGAGTTCATAATTTGGTGTGTCGTCTAATAAGCTGGTATACACTAAGGTTTTTAATGATTAAGATGCAGAGCACTGCACGAGAGTTAACAAACAAGAGATGGTGACATCAAAGCGCCTTCTTAACATTCAGGTATATACAAAAATATTTAAAAATCACATGTCATCACTGTTAGTCTAATGAATGATTTTTTTAATTGGCTGAGCTGCCAAGACATAGTACTAGAGCTAACACAACAGTGGTGATGTTAGAAGATCTTTGGTGTAAGCAACAGTCAACATAGCAAACTTTAATTTATTACAGTTCCAATAACTTTTAGAGTCATATCTTTATGCTTCTATTAGTATAATTAATATTAAAGCTATTGCTACTAACTAAAATCTTTTCAACAGAAATAATTTTTTTTTAAATTCTTAGTATTTAAAGTCTAAAGATCAAAATCTAAACACTGAAATATTTACCCGAGATTTCTGTAATGGGCCGACCACAGCATAAGACCATGGGCTTGTATACAGAAATTCTTTCCATTTACAGGCCTATGAGCTTAGGTTAAAAAATTATCAAACCCATTTACCGAAACTTTTGATGAATTGTCACTGTCATTCAGTGGTTTTTTATTGTCGCTAAACATAAAATTTCAAAAGATAAACGTAAACCCCAGTTGCATTATTTTGGGGATATTTTTAGGAAATTATTTCCTGGGGAAAAATTGGTTTTTGTATTTCTGTTTCCATATAAACACCCATGGGCCTTTATTTGGTACAAAAATCTCAATCATGTAACATGAATTTTACATTTTGAAGCCCAGGGCCTAATTACGGAAATCTCAGATAGTCATTTAGCTCAAAGTTACTCTCATTGACCTCAAGTGTGCCATGTTTCAGCTCTCCATGGTATCAGGATTAAATTTATTTCACAATATTTATGTCAGACACATACAAGTTGTTAAGTATAAATTTTGGAAAATAAACTGACAGTAGATGCAATATGAAAATATATACATTTTGTAATATTTTTGAACATATGACTTACTTTGCACCTGCTATGTCACCTCTTTGACAGAATCCTTCAACAAGTAGACCATATGTTACCTATAATTTAAATAAAAATAAATTTAAAAGTGAAATAAAAATTGAGAACTTAGTAACTAGAAAAATGTGTCAAAATATAATTGAAACCTGTAAAAGCAGAGGTGAAGAGTA
Source organism: Radix auricularia (assembly GCA_002072015.1). NCBI lineage: Eukaryota > Metazoa > Mollusca > Gastropoda > Lymnaeidae > Radix > Radix auricularia. Next base: position 462,650 of record MUZC01002091.1, on the reverse strand, counting down.
AATGTTGAAAAAGCAACCACAAAGTATAACACTATATTAACACAGTAATAAGGATTTTTTTCTATAGTGCTGTGATTAAGTTAATCTCAAAAGGTCAATGCACTCAAACGTATCATACAGAATGGGACTGAAAATTTTTTTAAAATAAAAAACAAATTACACAAACTATTTGTGTAAGATGACAATAAATTTAAGCTTTATTTATGAATTAATACTAATAACAGTAGATGTTTTTCCTTTCTTTTCATTTTTTATCATATAATATGTTTTAAGAATTTTGTAATTATTTATGTTATTGTACTGATAAAGGCATTAACTCTAATTAGAAAAATATCGTGATTTTTTACAAATTTAACTTTGTCATCTTTAATTCTCTCAAAGACGTGGAAAGATTTTCCATAAACTAGACTCAACCCCTTGAAAAGAATGCACTCCAGGTGACTTTTTCCTGTGTTCATTCATGCAGGGAACTATCATAGAACATCTGTGAAGGAGCACAGCTCTTTCAAAATATGCTTTGAAAAAAGTTGTTTTTTTAAATCAAGTAATTAGCCAGTAATTCAAAAGCCATGCCTGCCAAAAAAGAAATATTTTAAAGATTTTAATAGCATAATATGGAACCAAAAAAGCTATCACCTTGTCAGGGTTCAGTCCTAAAGATTTCATTTGGATCAATTCATCTAAAGGGTTGAACATCTTTTTATTTGCACAGTAAGTCTTGAGTTTGACATTATAAAGTTTAGTAGTTGGCTTTACACCTGAAGCAAAGAAATAATAAAATTATAAAATTAACTCTTGAAGCTCCAAGCGTGGTAATGCGCACCTTGTCTCTAATGCTGAAGCGCGGTAATGCTCGCCTTAGTAGAACTCTCTTTAGAAACGAAATCACAGAAAGTAAAAACTCTTCAATGCATGAAAGATGATGTATTCAACTTCCATCAAAGCTGGCAGTTTCCCTCGCTAGTGTTATCGCTCAATTCGCAAAGTTTTTTGGTGGTTTCAACAGCTCTTTTTTGAAGATGTTATTTTGCTATACTTTATTATAAAAATAATAGTACTAAACTACAGGTACTACTATAGTATTAAACTCAAGACGGTCTTTTAACTACGTAAAATAACCATTTTTATCCTAAAAGATGAAGTCAGTATGAAAATAATAATATAAATGCATTTTACGCAATTTTTAAAATTTCATAACCAATTGATCGCAATATGCGAAATCCTTTCGGCACTGAGGCGGAAGTTTATTGAAAACCTTCTGAGGCTTTAAGAGTTTAAACAATAAGTGATCCCTCAGGTTAAATTAAATATATGTAGTATATTTTTTTCTAGTACAAAAACTGAAAAGTCTATTAAAAGCATTTTTTGTTTTGTTTTACAGATGGTAATACAAAATTTTTAAAGTACATTTCACATTTTTGGGTTTGAAACTGACCAAAGACATCTAGTTTGCTCCATATTTGATCAACCAAGGCTAATCTCTTTGCTGTTGGCAAATCATATGGTCCAATACTACAGATGTGAAGAAGCACACCCACATCATTTTCTGTCAAGGTGTCTGATGATGGAAAATTTAACATGCATGAGGGTAGTACTTCAACAAATAATTGGGAGATAAAATTAGCACCAAATTAATGAACACAACTAAAGATGAATTATAATTTCATACCAAGGGGTTTTCCTAAGAACTCAATACATTAAGTATATTATTCACTATAAGAACATTAAAACTTGATATTACTTCCACAACAATCAAAATGGTAAGCATATTCAATTTATATGTATGTAATGCTCACCATAATGTTCTAATGATGAATAAAGAGAATTGAACATGTCTGTCGAGATCCCCTGGTTAAAGTCAATTTTTCTATGAATTTGAATCAACAGTTGGTCTTTATTTTTGATTTGAGGATATGTACCTGCGGACCTAAAGGATAAAAAAAAAATTCATCAAGGTAAAAAAAATAATTAAGAATAATGCAAAAATGATGCCACCTTGGCATGGATCCCAAAATTTCATCAATGTATTCATACATGAATTTTTTTGCCTTCTCTTTGGGGATGAGATATCGAAGACAAAGCCACAAACATATTGACTGGGCTTGACAGTGTTTTTGTACACGTACAGGGTTTTATCAGTATTAGTGTCATTTCCTATTATTTTAATAGGTAATTTTAGGGGTTTGCCCCATATGCAGCATGCCGCCAAACATCTAGTCCAGATATTGGAATTTCCAATATCCAGATTTGGCAAATACCTATGACAGATCCGGATATCAATGTAGTAAAGAATTATTTGAAAAATAATGAAATTAATATTAAATAAGTTTATAAACAAATAAATAAAAAGTTAAAAAATTATAATTACAGCAGACTCCCGGTTATGTCAAAGGCCTAGGGGTTTGCCAAAAAGAGTCGAGATAACCGATTATCAATATAAACGACAACCAATATGGCGGCAAAATATTTACATGTGCTTGAAATTTCTTTATGTACATGATGTGCGTTAATAAATGAGAATGTACATGCACGTGTTTTTGGGGTTGTTTTTTTTTTTTACACAACTGCGTTGCCGTTATTTGTTTGATGAAGTGATCAGCATGCTTTAAAAATGTACATACATGTTTGCTAACAACAAAAAGGGGTATGTGCACCGAATGTTAATCTGTTTAATCAGGACTGGTTAACCTTAACTTCATTTTGTCGGTATATAAACTAAATACCAGGAGTTAATTTTTTGTTGTGTTACAGCAGAATATCTTAGTCAACACGCTAGCGACCGTGACATCAAAGCATTGTCTTAATAATATCATTCCGATCTATAAATAATATAATTTTTTTTGAAAACCTTAAAAAAAACAATTTTTTCACTATAAATCCTTTATATACAAGACAAAACTATAAGGAGGTTCATTATAATACGCAGGGCGAAACAATCCAAAAATACAAAATTCTAGTTATTTCTCATAAAACGTGTTTAATATAATGTGCACCGATCGTGAATATATTTTAAAAAAGTAATGTCGATGTAATGCGCACCTTATTGCGTGACATGAAAGGTTGTTGAACATATTACGCACCACAACACTCTAGCTGTGGTGAAATCCAAAGAATCCAAGAAAGTGAAACTAAGAGATGACAGAGCACATTGATATAGGAAAGCAGAGAGTGGGCGGGGCAAACGCCTAGGTGGTTAAAGCGAACAGTACATTCATCCCATGTGGGGCGAGAGTACCGTGATTTTCTATTAATCTGTTTTCAAGCTTGACCCGCGCGGGTGTGTTTGTGCACGAGACAATAGCTGTGACTGCCAGGTCCTTGACACCCATATGGTCACGTCCATTTAAGTGACGGGAGACAGGACACTGTTTGTCTTGTGTAATTGCCCTAATGTGTTTAGACATTCGGCATGACAAAGATCGTCATGTCTCCCTTATGTATTTCAAAGGACAGCGCTTACACACAATGGTGTAGACAACATTGCGGCTAGCGCAAGTGAAGCCATCCTTAATCTTAAATACCCCCTTAGGGAAGTTTATCTGTTCAGCTTTAACAACAAAAGGACATGTCTTACACCGAAGTCGGCCGCATGGTAAAGTACCCAGATGGTTGGGTGATGTAGGGAGGCGAGTGCGAACCAGAAGATCACGTAGGTTTCTGTCCCTCCTAAATACAATGAGGGGTGGGGTGGAGAATATGTTGTTCGTCTCAGGGTCCGCAAGGAGGATAGTACGGTTCTTCAGGAATATTTCTTTGGCTTTGATGTTGTGAGGATGGTAAGTAAGAACCAGCTTGCTCCTCTCGTTGTAAAAAGGCGCCGGCACGAGTGAAGTTTTTGACTCGCTGAAGCGCATATTGAAGTGTGGCTTCAGGATATGACCTTTGTCTAAAATAATCCACCATTTCTAAAGCCATTTCCCAAAAGTCCTCCTGAGATTGACACAGTCTACGGAGTCGAAGAAGTTGAGAAAAGGGAATGGAGTCCTTACAAGTTTTGGGATGAGAAGAAGGGTAGAGAAGATAACAGTGGCTGTCTGTGGGTTTGAAGTAGGCCGAAGTTAAGAGGCAGTTTTTCTGGAGAGTTACAGTGATGTCCAGGAAATTGACAGAGAGTTCAGAAATTTGGTAGGTGAACTTAATGGATGGGTGGAAAGAGTCAACAAAGTTAATAAAAGTGTCCAATTCACTTCTCTCCATATTAGTCACCCCGATACCGTCATCTATGTACCTCTTGTAGAATTCAGGAAGGCGACCAGTGTATTCCTGTTCCACTCTGTGTTCAAAGTGGCCCATAAACAAACAAGCATAGATTGGTCCCATTTTTGTCCCCATAGCAACCCCACTGATTTGGTCAAAGAACTGGCCATTGAACTCAAACGAGTTGAGGGTTAGAATTAATTCAGCCAGCCGTAGTAAGGCGTGTGTGGTTATACTGGGGTGAGGTTGCCTGTCCAAAAAATATTGCACAGCCAGGAGGCCATCATTGTGGGGAATGGATGTATAAAGGGAAGATACATCAAGGAGGAACAGATAATGTTTTGTGTCTGGAGTGATGGTGAGTGACTCGAATGTCATTAAGGCATGGTTGGTATCTTTAATGTATGTAGGGAGTGATGCCACTAGGGGTTGGAAGACACCATCAAGAAATTCAGAAATGTGTTCAGTTGGACACGAACAAGCTGAGACAATCGGTCTACCAGGGTTTTCATCCTTGTGAGTTTTGGGAAGCAGATAAAAAGATGGCTTACCCAAGTCACTGTCAAAGATGTGCATCCTAGATGCTGATTTGGGGAGAGCGCATTCAGTAATCAACTCGTGAATGGTTTTCTTGACAGTGGTGTTATGTTTTAGGTTAGGATCCGTAGTTCCTTTTGGTAGAACTGGTTATCATCCAGTTGCCTCTGGGTTTCTTTGATGTATAAATCCTTATCCCACACAATGACGGCTCCACCTTTGTCTGCAGGTTTGATGAAAATATCTTTCCGGCTGCGCAATAATGCCTTCAACTCAACTTTGGACAGGTTAGAATGACGGAGTCAGGGTAACAGAAGGTTTTTAATTTCATTCTCGGTGCTCTTGATGTACAGGTCCAGAGCCTTGGATTGACCAGGCGGTGGAGTCCAGGTGGATTTTCTTTGTTTATGAAATGGGAAAATTTCATCCTCGGGAGGGGTGTTGTTATTCCCGGCAAAATGGAACTGAAGTCTGAGAGCACTGAAAAAACGTTGAGAATCACTCTAAAGTTGGAAGCGGTCGCATGATGGTGTAAGAGGAATGGATTTAAGTCCTTTAGAGAGAAGAGATCTTTCATAATCGGGGGGGTATACAAACGGCCAAATTCTTGTTGGTGGTGGTCTGTAGAGGTGTAGGTATGGGACAAGGTTTTAGTTTACTCAGCTTCTTCTTTTTGTTGGTTGACAGGAAAAGATATATGTCACGGTTGAGTTGGTGGATTATGACTCTAATGATATTAAAAGCTAGGCGGTGGTCACGAAACTTAGAAAGTATGCGGTCTTCAAGGCGGTAGATCTGGGTGCTGAGATAAGCGATATAACCGTTTGTGGGTGTGTATGAGAAGACACAGACGTTGAAAAGCAACTTTCTTCTCAAGTGATTGAAGTTTGGATATATCTTTGGAGTTAAAGGAAGCAGATGCCGGGTTAAAATTGCTAGAAAAGCCTTTGGGTACAAGGCCGAGGCGAATGCAATTATTAAGAAAGTTGAGATGAACAGTGTAACGTGTTTTCTTGAAAAGGTTAAAGGCCAGCTCCTTGCAATCATGGCCTAAATCAGGTGTTAGTAAACTGAAGGTAGTTAAAATGAAGGATCTCAGTTGATTCATAGTACTTATGGTAGAAGGCACAGTGATAAAGTAAAAAGAGGGGCTGAAGGAGAAGTGAGTAGAGTAAAGGAAGTAAAAAAAAAAATCTAGGTGATGTAAGATATACAAGGGGAGAAAGGTTGTGGGGAATGCCTAGACAGAAAGGTTAAAGACAATTTAAAGAAGCAGCAAAAACTGGAGATGAAAAAGGGAAAAACAAAAAAATGTTACAAAAATAAATTGAACTACATTTAAATTTTCTGTCAAAGTACCTACTATAACTTGCGGGGAATGAGATTGAAAATACGGTACTACTTAAGCTTCTACTAACTTAGACGGTAATTTCTTAATTTAGCGCAAATTATTTTTGTATAGCAAAAAAATAAACACACACACATTCAATAAGTAATAAAATAAGTATTTAATGATAAAATATTTGTTTTTTATGTGTTTTGATGACTTTAAAGAGGTTTTCATCTTTAAAAACTGGTTTTAAAATCAGAATTCTAGCAGAAATTGTCGTTTGTTTATGGTTTTAACCACATTTGGCCAGATAATTTCACGGCCTCAGACCAAACTAAATTTTCCAGTTAGTTGTAAGCTAAATACTAATCTGATTCAGTGGCGTCACCTGACGGTAAAGTAATTTACCCAAATGAATTTCCGAGTTCCCCACAATTAATTATTTAAATATAAAATTAATTCTTGGGAAATAAGCCTGTTCAAGGNGTTCACACATATGTGGCGATGGGGGATGGGATTGCGTCCAAGGTAGACCTATTACAAGTGTCACAAATCGTTGTTTGAGTGGCGTCGTTGGCTAGGGGTTGTTGATGAACAATTACACATTCACGCACTCAAGGAACAAAATCCACTATTAATTATCTTGATATAATATTTTATTATCGTAATAACATGAAGCAGTACATATATAAGCCCATCGGTGCGAGAGTTCTGCAAACAAACTTAGCCAAAGAAGACTCTGCACAAAGGCCCACGCTAACTGTCTTACACTGACCTCTGCTTTTACCCTATCCCTCTATGACCACACCTTACGCTCCCCTCCCCGCATCTCACGCCTTAGTCCCGCACAGTCAGGGATTCTCACCTCGACAGCAAGGCTGTGAATTGCTCGGACCCAATCTGGGTAAGGATAATGAATTAATAAGGATTATAAGAGAAAACTAAGATAGGCGGGGCCTATGAAAGTATGGGACCTTTTGCGGCCGCATAGGTTTGAAGTGAATTATGAACGGGCCCTGGTGACGTCACATCAAAACGCTCAACTTTAAATGAAAGTTGAACTTAATTGCTCACAATTCATCTAATGACTTTTTAAATGGCCTCACGCGTTATGCCTCGGACGTTCGCTGGGACAGGAGAATCGGTTCCCACACTTAAATCAAAGTCCGACGAGGTGACCTTACGCACGATATAAAAGTGCAGCCTTGGCCTTACTTAAAGGACAATGACGTGATTTGAAACATGCTCAGGAAATTCGGCTTTCTTTGGTGTGTGGGGAGGGAAAGTTTTATAACGTAATATTTCAGGGGGGGGACAACTTTTTGTGACAACGTGTCACGAGGAGGGGACGGTGGGAAATCAGCCGATATTGTGTGACGTAATTTAGAGACGGCCTCCTTATAGTCGTTGGAATTGGATTTTCAGCGCTGACACTCACGAGCAAGATATTTGCCATAAACTAGTGGGGGCCGTCCATAAAAGACGTCACGCCCCTAAGGGGGAGGGGTGTCAAGAATTTGTGACGATGGGGAGGGGGTGTTAAAAGATAAGTGACGTCACATAAAAACCAAAATGCGCATCTTCAAATAGAATTCCCACTAAAACTAATGTATTGCTTGCAATTTATTTAATGGCGTGCTCAATGGCTTCACGCGTGTCATCTGTTCAACATTTCCCTCTGAACATGAGACAAAAAATAAATCACCCAAAATATTTTGGTTCTTTGAATGAATCCATAACGTTGAAATAGCCCACAATATTTACCGTAATTCCTCATTCTGAAACCGACCTTTTTTGGACAAAAATTGTTTTACAGATTTAGTTTTCAATAACGAATTTTTATGTACGCGCTTACGACACTTTTTACACACGCCCAAAACAAAAAATAAAATTTAAAAAAGAAAACAAGGTTACATGGTTACTCTTGCCTAACTATAAGCACAAAGACAAAGGTAGGTAGTACAAAGTAAACAATCATAATGACCGATTGAGTTTGTTGTTTTTTTAAAAAAAGAATACCATCTTGTTTACGCTTTCCTATTATTTGGGGGGTTGGTTTCAATGTTCACTTTAAGTTACGCGGCCGCGCGGAGATCTGACTGATGCCGTTAGCATTCAAAGAGAGATCGGATCCTTTGAGGTCGCGGCGTGAGCCACCGTAGGAGAGTCCAGGTGGTCAAGGAACCGAAGGAGAGAAATGTTACAGCGCTTGAATGGGGTAATCAAAGAAGTTGCCGAACGCGAAAGACCGACGGTTTGAAATGGTGGGGGGTAGATAAAGGATGACCAGACGACATGATTAGGTCAAACCGGCTCCACCCCCAGTTATATTCTAAGGGTGGTCCAGATGATTGACAGCTTANGTGTGCTGCTATTTCCACCAATCGGCTATAGGAACTTATTAAATTGTCTCAAGGTCTATATTAATTTACAGTGATTAAAATGGCAGGAAGACCTCGTTTAGTAAGAACGCACATTGTTGATCCCACAGAAGTTATTAATGATGCAGCCATACGTGCTGAGAGTTGGGTTCTGCGAACCCTCTGCGCGGCTACGACTGATGTGTTACAAACAATGGAATTACTAGCCAAACGGTCACTTCTAAAAAACTCACAATTATGCAATAACTGCAATGTGAATTGCATGCTATCTGCGTACACACAAGGAGTCGACAAAAAAATGTGGAGATGTCCAAATTGTGGATTACGTAAAAGTATAAGAGATGGCTCATATTTCACCCGTAGCCATCTACCACTCTCTAAGATAGTTGTTCTTATCTACTGTTTTGCCAATGACTTTCCGCAGGATCAGACAAAACATGAAGCCGAAGTACTAAATAAAATACCATCACAGACTGGTTTAATTATCTTAGAGAGGACATAGATAACCACCTAACCCAGAATGCCACCATGATTGGTGGCTTTGACATTAACGGAGAGCCCACAATAGTTGAAGTGGACGAGTCTAAATACTTTCACCGCAAGTACCACAGAGGCGCGTGGCGTGAAGGACACTGGGTCGTTGGGGGAATAGAGAGAGAAACTGGCAAATGCTTTCTTGTGGAAGTGCAAAATAGAACCGCAGCAACCCTGGAAAACATAATAGTTGAGCATGTTTTACCAGGGACTCATATAATCACAGATGGATGGACGGGGTACCGAAATTTAGCTCAATGGGCTAACGGTATCTTTCTTCACTCCACAGTAGTTCATGAGAGAAACTTTGTTGACCCCGACGACCCAACCATCCACACGCAAAACATAGAAAATCTGTGGATGAGGGCGAAACGAAAATTGAAAAGACAGTTTGGTACAAGTGCTTACTTGTTCCCCTCTTATTTGAAGGAATTTCAATTTCGGTGCAATTTTTCAAGGATACAAGTCTTCAGTGAACTTTTAATTGTGTTGAAACAGAGATATCCTGTTTAAGAGTCATGCCTCTCATCACGCAATTAACAATTACGTGACTGCTTTCCACTCACCCTAAGTTCGTGACGTCATTTATGGACAACAACTTATGTTAAAAATTATTTGGATGAATAATACTTGGTTAATATAATTAACTGAAAGTAGCAATAAACTTTAATTTTCAAAATAAAATATTTACTCTTTTGAAAATCATAAGTTTTGTAAAATTATTTTTAAAAATTTACTATTTCATTATTGTTGTAGAGTGCAACCTCGAAAAAAAAATGCACTGAGAATTTATCCATGCGAGTGCCGCCACCGCAACTCAGCAGGACGATCCAAAACAAAGAAAAATATCCAACTGGGCAACACAAAAAATAATAACTTTTAAGAAAGAAGATTTCTCCATTGGCATGCAACAATGGCACTGTAAATCACAGAAGATGCATAAAATATACACTTTTTTATTTCGTATAAATTATCAAACAGTAGTTTAATTTGAAGAAAAATATAAAATTTTAATGTTTTCTTTAATATATTTCTTAGTAAGTTTAGTTGATATTTAGGTTTTAAACCACTCGAAAAATAATTTGCGCTAAATTAAGAAATTACCAACTTAGACTACTGCTACATACTAACTACTACATTCAATTTACTATTTACTCTTTAAAATTTCCTGTTTAATTTAACTATGACTATGTTAACTAACTATAAATGTGTAGTAATAGTATAATAGGGCAGTGGCTATTGAGACGCAAACAAAATAATAAGCCAATGAAAATTAAGTAGTCGTCCTTGACTGACATCACGCACCAAGTGGGGTCATGCATTGGTGACGGTGTGTGAGAGAGTGTTAAATATGATGTCACATGTAAATTAGCAACTTAAAATAAAACTTCTACAAAAATGTTCGATAGCTTGCTATTTCTTTTAAAAAAAACAAATTACACAAACTATTTGGGTAAGAAGACATAAATTTAAGCTTTATTTATGAACTAATACTAATAAAAGTAGACGTTTCGGCTAATGCTTTCATCAGTACAATAACATAAATAATTACTTACATAAATCTTAAAACATATTATATGATAAAAAATGAAAAGATAGGAAAAACAAAAACACAGAATGACACAGAATATAGGAAAAAGGAGGAAGTTAAAGTATCTAAAGTAACAGTGAAAGCCACAACGGGAAAACGATTTTGCGTATGGATGCGAACGGAGGAAGGGGGAGGGGTGTCTCCACTGAATGGGTACGTACGCACAACAAATATAATTTGCATAATACCAAACCTAGTAACGTAAACTGCGCAGACTCTAACGGCATTTGTAACTGACTGACTGAGTCAAGACTGATATGCAATAATGTTTTATAAATTATATTTAAATGCAAACGAAATTCTGAACGTTTAAATTCAGACCAAACGGAAACGTTCACACATTGCTAAAATATATCCGTCTGATTTATATTTCCATTTCTTGAAATTAGAAGATGTTTCTCTTTCGCCCAGTGTTTCAGCCGTTAAGTTATATAAACATAACGGGATGACGATTTCACTGCTTATATCTTCATATTTTAAATTTTATAAGTTTTTTCACCGTCCATGAATGACGCCATGCGATTTTTACCCCCTTTCCCCATTGTCACAAACGTAGACCCCCCTCTCCACAATATGACGGCACAAAGCTCCGACCCCCCCCCCCAAATTACCACGTTTTAATTAACATCTTTGTCATAGAAATATGTCATATGTATTTAGTTTAAGTCTTCACTCTAAGTCAAATATCGTTAACACGCGTGAGGCCATTGAAAATGTAACTAAATAAATTGTGAGCAATCAAGTGGAACTTTTATCTAAAGTAGCACATTTTGATTTCTGAAACGTCGCCACACCCCCCTTGTCTTACATCCTCACTCATGCGTTACCCTTCTCCGCCCCCACCCACAGGCGCGTGACGTCATGCATGGACGGCCCCTTCATGTATTGTTGAAGAAAATAAAATTAGAACTTTCTATTACTTCAATTGTATTTTTTCAATAAATTCCACATGAAAAACACACTTTTACATTTAAATATGTATTTACTGTAAGGCAATATAATATTTTTGTAGAAATTGTATTTAAAGTTGCGTATTTACATGTGACATCATATCTAAAACACTTTCACACATCGTCACAAAGGCATGACCCACTCCCTTTCCCCACTTGACGCGTGTTATCAGTCAAGGACGACCCCTAAATAGGCCAACCTTAAATACTTAATTTTCATTGGCTTATTATTTTGTTTGCGTCTCAATAGCCTGTGGGCTATTAAGACGCTAGCGTCTCAATAGCCACTGCCGTATAATAGTATAATAGTAGGTACTTCGGTATGTCAAGGGAGACTACTACGTTTTTTGTATCGGAAATATAATTCGGCGCCGGAGAATCCAAGTTTTCAATTTTTCGAGGAGGGTGTAAAACCATTCATAAATAGGCACTTTCGAAACGTATTTGAGTTCCTTTTCCGATCTAAAGCTTTGGCCTACATTGTGGCCTACATTTTAATAGGTTTCTTTAGTATTTTCTATCAACCCGTATTTTGGAATAAAAATGTCTATGTATGGCATCTTCGACTCAAAATTTTTTGTTGAAATCTTCATACCCCATCAATCATATTATTTCGCCATCAGCATCATATATTGAGCTATCTCTGTGCCAATTTTCATTGACCTAGGACGTGTCGGCCATTACTTTTTTTCATTTTTAGTGTTATGACCCTTCTTTGCAAAAGTGACACCGCCCCTTTTTAAATGGCGGATGTCCCCGATTCGTATCAAATATTCAATTATTTTGCCTTTTAAACATTGAAATATATGATAATTGAAGCTTTAAGATGATCTAATATGGAATTAATTCAATAATTTACTTAATTTAGACGGCTAAACACTGCAGAATTAATTTAATAAAATACCATAATGTACCGTGTGCAGACAAGTTGTCCCTGGCAACCATTACTATTCATTCAACCTCATTGTGACTCATAATTACTACTCTTATGTCTTCAATAGTTTCATTCATTAGTTGAGGCCGTGTGCAAAATCTTTTTAACCATTGATCAGGGTTAAATTAATAAGTCATAAGCCAAAGTTGAAGGTTCAAAAGGAGTTTCTAATATTATTTGTACATTTTTATAGAGGACAGTTCACTTTGACTAAGTAGGTCATGATGCGTGAACTCGACTCGAACTTGTAAACACAACAGATACTTCGTTAAATTTAAAGATAAATAGTACTGTTACATAAAGAAGAATGATTTAATAATAAATAATATTTTTAAAACAAAATAAAGAAAGAATATTTTATTTATAGCATTGATCCTGAAAATAAAATCTTGATTAAAGCGAGAGATAAAGTGCGTGACGCGAACAGCGGAATTGAGGTCACAAAATGTGGGGGTAAAATGCACTGGGGACTGGGACAAATTAAACCACACTTTGAAAATTCATAACTTTAAAACTACAAATCCTAAAAATATAATCTTGGTGTTAAAATTAACTTAAAAATCAGCTCTATTTAACTGTGTTATTAGTTATATATTTTGTTTAAGTTGAATTTTTTTACCAAAGTGCCTAGTATAATAGTAGTCTTAGTAGTAAGTCAAGTATGTCTATGACTATACTATGACTATGACTATGTCACTATGTCAGAATACTATGTCACTATGTCGATCCGATCCATTTTTAAGACCCCAATTATCGCGAGGTTTCATTGTAATTTTTAAACGAAAAAAAAAAGTTGGTTTCACAAATACCTGCTTCTACACGGTAATTTAACCACATAATTATTTGTTGCAGGGACTAACGAAGCTAAGCTTTGAACAAGGTTGCGCTGTCTGAGGATGCCGCATCTCATGAAGGCTGCCATTTTAAGGTGAGTTTATTAAAAAATTCAACCAAGTTTCATCAGATGACTTAAAACAGGATATTAATTTTAAAGTATTTTTTCTCTTAATTTAAAATTTAAAAAAAAACTGTTTTAATTTTTTATTATAACAATTAAGGCTGACTTCGTTTTAACCCTGTATTAATATAAAATAAGTAGGATATATTAAATATTTCATTCACTATTTTATTTTATATTAATATTAACATTTGTAATTCTTAAGACTGAAGAATTCTCTCCTCTTCTCTGTTGTGTTTTTGTGTTTAGTTTAGTCCTAGGTCCTAAGCAGCATATCCGATTGTACGTTCCCAAATGGGTAATATAATATTATATATAGCAATTCTGCGTTCTCTTCCTTTGTTTATTTAGGTTTAGTAATTTTGATTAAGTTAATTTAAGAATTTTAATGGTTGAATTTTCTAATTTCTTTAGTACGCGGCATCCGGCATAGCAACAAATAACAAAGATGGCCAGAGGCGTCACTAGTCACTAGGGTTGGTGTCACCCGGGGCGGTAGCTCATGGTGTCACCCCCTTATGATATAATCCATAGAACTTCTCAAAGTTTTCCAGTGCCAAAAAAATGGGATTATATAGAATTTTACGGCCTGGTGTCACCCCCCTGATGGTGTCACCCGGGGTGGCCCGCCCCCACAGCACCCCCCTAGCGACGCCACTGAAGATGGCAACCATGAAATGATTGTTAAATGTGGGACTATTAGTAACCATCTTAACTAAACTTCTTAGGAACCATCTTAACAAAACTTCTTAGTAGTAAGGTATTAAGGGTATAATATTAATATTAGTAATTCGAATTCTAAAAGTCTAAGACTAAGAAATAAATTTATAATAGAAAGTCTAAGAAAGAGCAATACGGTATTGGCAATACCAAAAAGGCTTTGCCTTGACTTGGTCTAATTCAGTGGCGTAGCTAGGGTCTAGTGCGCCCGGGGGCATGACACAAATTCAGCGCCCCTTGACGGACCGAAAAATTCTGGGGGCTCACTGAGCCCCCAAGAAAAATTTGAAATTTTACGGTTTATATTAATTTATATGGTTCGTTTTTTTGAAGCAAAGGATATTTTAATTAAATACAATACAGACTAATAATTCTCTATACGATTATAAACAATTTATTTGAAAAAAAAAATACTCTACTAATTACACATGACTCGAATAGACATAATCTAAAATAAATTGATCTTCCTTGATTTGAATGTCATCAATCTCGTTGTTAAAATTGATATTCTCAAGTGTTCTCTTTCGATGCTAAAGAGTGCAAGATCATCCAGACGATCTTGATCCATTGAAGCACGTAATTAAGACAAAATAAGGTTTACTTTGCTGAAGGACCGCTCACAGCTTTTAGTTGAAACAGCAATTTTTAGAAGTATTTGAAGTGAAATGTGCAGATTTGAAAATACGTCATCTCCATATGAAACAATAAAATCAAGAAGATCCAAAGTAGTTTCCGGTAGAACTTTAGTCCGGGTACTGAGCATCATATTTTAGTCTTTGATTTCTATACACAATTCGTAGAAATTAGCAAAATCTAATCAATTTTAATGAAGCGTATCGACTTTTGTTTTAGCAAGAAGAGATTTGACTTCTAGTAAAAATCTAAATTTGTTGTTTAGGTTGTTTAAGACGTAAAATCCGTATTGATATCTCCTGTTGGAGTTTATCAATTTCGCTGTTCATAGCAAGTGCAATTTATTCTTATGGAGAAAGTTCTGCATCTCTTTTTAATTCTCGAAGGCACCCTTCGATGTCGTCTAATCATCTGTCAACCTCAATTCTCCAAGTTGTGCATCTTCTTTCCCATTGTCTACCGCAACATGGCTCAAATTAACACGAATGTTGACAATTTCTTGCTCAAGCCATTCAAGATCAGATTAAGCTTCCTTGAAACTCACAGTAGGATTCTGGAACCGTTTCTGGACACTATCAATTTTATCAAGTATGATGTTCCAGAAATGTTTAAAATCTAGGAAGTTAAAGTTTTATATACCTACCAGCAAAGCTTCTGCATCACTTCTGGTGTCAGGCGTCATATTTGTATGTTCTGATAATTTTTCCAACAGCCCTGCCATGTCATCTAGTCCTTCATAAATTGCTATAACAGCTTCTGATCGTGCAATCCAACGTGTTTCAGACTCCCTCTTCATTGTGATTGGCACAACTCTTTTTTAATTTTT
>MUZC01002091.1:428598-447017 GCA_002072015.1 Radix auricularia | reverse complement strand
AGAAAACATAAATTTATACTTTCAACTGTTCCAAAAAACGTGATAACAACTGGATCATGTTTAGTTAAGTGTACTCTTGCTAAGTTTTAAGCTGTGGTTGCCACAGTTGATGAACAATGCTTTGTGATTTCTAGCACATTTTCGCTGTTGAAGGCCGGATACATTCCCGGTCATCACAGAAGCATTGTCATAACATTGTGACCGACAGTCGGATAGTGGTATGCTATTAGATTCCAGTTTCTCTACGATAACTATTTCAAGGCTTGTTGCGTCATTGGAATGTATCTGTGCAAAATCTGAAAATGATTCTTTGATAGTTACTTTTTAGTTTGTAATTCAACATCCACAAATCTGATGACTTGAGAAAGCTTTTCTGGTGTCCTAGATCGATTGGAGTCAAGTAAGATACCGTAGTACTTGTGTTTTCTGATTTCACTCAACAGCTGATTTCTTACAGTCGATGTAAGTAGCTTGATAAATTCATTTTGTATTTCCGGTGATAAATAAGATACTGAACCTAGATTTTCTCGGGCATTTTGTTGGTTTTTTTTTTCTAACAGTTGATCCTACTGAGCAACAAGTTTTATCACAGATGGACAGGAAAGAAAGGCGGTGTCTGATGTTTCATATGAAAGGAATCCAACTTGCTTTGACAAACCGATACAAGCCCGTGAGAGGAGAGACCTTCCCTCCCCTCTCCCACTTTACTCCCTCCACATGAGGATTCGGGAAGTACGATTTATCTTTTTAAAGAGTCACAGCATGCAGCAAAGAGACGCCTATTAACCATTTTGTTAGCCAGTGGCTCTCAACCTTTTGAGATTCCAGGACCACTTGAAAAATATGTGTCTTAGCTACGGGCCACTAATAAAAATTGTGCTACTGCCGTGCTGAAAAGTTAGATATAATTATGCTGTGTATATAGATTGCTATAAGTAGTAAACAAAACATGTTTGTTAGTAAAACTATACTAATATGCTACGATTTGCTCCTTAAACAATACTCTTTCTTTTGTAACGAACAAATGTCATTTATATTATTCTCAAAGTCTTCTTATTTAAGTCTACTTGCTAACTATAAAAAACAACTTTAAGTCAAAAACAGTAGTTTTTATTAAAAAGACTGCTATATTAGTTTATTTAGTACGAATGATGTTTTGTTTTTATTGTAAGCACTACAGAAAAACCCCTTTCACAAAGTTGCAAAGGGTAAAAGAATTTTAAAAGCTTTCTGAGACAGTTCGGAGTACTCCAAATTTCATTAACCCAACTTTCTGATGCAACATATTCAAATTGTTATCACTGGTCAGTTCAATTAATTGGTTTAATTACGATGTTGGTAATTTCATCTTAATTGTGTTCGAGATTGGGACTGGAAACCCACGATAAATATCAAAGTAGAAGAAATAAAATTGGCCCCGCATTTATTGAATATGACAAGAAATCAAATTAATAAACAGTGATTTATTTATTTCTGCATTTTCTGGTTTTTCAGTGATTTCGTACAATTTATCAAACATCTCAAAGTTACCTTGAAATAATCTTCTTTTTCAAAGATCAAGCTTTTTCGTAAAAGCAGACATTTTGTCACTGAGAGTTATATAATGTATCTGCTTTCCTTGCCGAGTTGAATTAAGTTTATTGAGTTTTTCAAAAATTTCAGCCAAGTAAGTCAGAACAGCAACCCATTAGCCATGGTTCAAATGATCAACAAGTTTTGAGTTATTTCTACACGAAACTCTCTTACATCGTCACGTAATTCAAACAGTCTGATAACCAGCGAACTTCAGTATACATTAGTAACTGTTAATGTTCAAGATTCATATTCGAGCTTAAGAAATCAAAGAGACGAGAATTTAATTGACGAGCTTGATAAAATTAAAAACCATTATGGCCAGATCAGAAATATATTTAAGTCTGCGTTAATTCTTTTACTTGCTAGTCTTTCTCGATGAATCCTACAGTGCGTAAATTTCATGCTTTGCTCACGGACCACCTGGCAAATCTTCGCGGACCACTAGTGGTCTGTGGACCACAGGGTAGGCCACTGCTTTAAGCCACTCCTTTTTCTTGTCTTGGTAATTTTTGTTGCTTTTAGTGTCGTCTCTGGTAGCTCTATTAAAAGAATCGTATTGGTCTCTTACTGCTCACTCCCATCAACTCACAGTTTTTTTAATTAAAAAAAACAAATCAGCAATGCTATATTAGGATGTGTCATTTATTTATGAGAAGAATGGCGCCCCTTAACGCTCAATGGGGGCGCCAAAATCATGTTTACCAACTGTTTTGTAATAAAGATATTTTTGGTGCTCCAATATTCAATCTTGCAAACGTATTTGGGATACATTAGTTTACATAAAAATTAAATTAAATAATGAGTTTTAATACTCATTTTGGCGCCCGGGGACATTTGCCCCCCTGCCCCCCCTCGCTACGCCACTTGTCTGATTGGCCCCAACTAAGTTTTTGTGAAATTTTGTGGGATGTGGCTAGCGCTACGACAAATCAGCTCTATTTAACTGTGTTATTAGTTATATATTTTGTTTAAGTTGAATTTTTTTACCAAAGTGCCTAGTATAATAGTAGTCTTAGTAGTAAGTCAAGTATGTCTATGACTATACTATGTAGGTACTTGGACAAAATTTTCAAATTAAAGTTTTAGCTTTAAGATCTAGTTGGTTGGAAAGGGCTTGAAAAATGCAATTTATTGATACCAAAATTATAGTTTTATGTTATTTCTAAAGAAAGTTATGATTTGTTTAGTTAATTATTTTGGGATAACTCCGCTAATTGAGACATATAAGAAAATATAAAACAGATAAAAGTGAAAATTTGGCAGTAAGACTGAGACAGCTGTTTAAAATAACAGTTAATTAAAGTTATTTCAAAAATGACTGAAGATAACCATAACAAACCATATATTTCCGCATTCGCCATATCATTGCCAAAACAAGCGTCCTAAAATTAATTCTGAATTACGCAAGATTGGCTCATTAATATTCAAAATGGCGGCAAATTTGCATATGTGATATTTTAAATTGAGCACAACTTAAAAATAATTATCCAAAATATTAACTCAAGCACATCAAACTGTTCGTGTTGAAAAGGAGAACAATAATTGACAATAATACTTTATTAAAATTTATTGATGTAGTCGAGTATCCCTAAAATATTACATTTTTTTGTATCTTGGAAAACAAATTTTTATTTATTAATGCAAATGAAATATCTATTTATATTGCTTTTTAATTAGTCTTTTATACCTTAAGTAACTTAAAATAGTGTTATTAATATTGTTTAGCTGTTAGATTAGATCAAATTTGAAAATAATTGGCTGAGGTACATAGATGGAAGTTTCGGCCATCTTGAAAAATAGGGAAAAAACCATGTGGTGATTGTTTTGAAAATTTGGGGGAGGTTGGGGGGACGGGACTTTATCAATTCTTGTAGATATTTGGATGCTGAAAACAATGGTTACCATAAAAATCGTGAGTGGTGGCGAATCTAAAAGATATTAATATTATTTATGTAGTTTATTTACTGTAACTCAACTAATTACATTTTAGTAATGAAATTCACCAAAAAAAAATTGGAGAACATAGTAATGTTCAGTATCCAATTATCTTTAAAATGATATTTCCCACATCCAATTTCATCAAGAAATTACATAGAAAAATGCAATTATCTTTACACACATGCACATTGTTTATATTTTTAAGTGGACAAAAAGTTGAACAAGGGGCAAGGGGCGTATAACTCAGCAAAGATTTTTCACAAAGTGAAAAATGATTTATCCAAGTACCTAAACTAGTGCTACGATATACGCATGAAAATAATTAATATCATAAACATGATAAATAAGTAGGCCTGGGTAAATTAAATTCCAGTCAATTCTGTAACAATTTAAATAAAAATCCTACCCCAAGAAAAAAATATTTATGTTTATATATATCTATTAATTATTTATCTATTCAATAGCTGGTCCTTGAATCTTATTTGAAACCAAACTGTTGCTTTAGACTGCTCAAGGGCCCCTAATGAAGTGACTGATGAGTAAATGGATGACATAAATCAGGTTATTGCAGAGGCAAAAGTTGACAATTTGCTTCAAGTGGTTGTTAATGAACATCAGAAATATATTTGCTCTACAAGAAACAAGGGAAAATCCTTGGTTTTTCTTGTCACTGATGGTGTAGATGTATGGCTGTTGGACTTGGATACAGATGGACTCAAAACTCATAGCGAAACAGAATCAATTCCTGTTTTCCTATTGAAAATTCGGTAAATTGTGATGTCTTAGTTTTTGCCCATGTAAAATATTGTTAATGAATCTTATTAGTGAATAATAATAAATGTACAACTTTCTGTTCAATTTCAGGATACCAATTTTTTATTTTTTTTTTTTTTTAGGCCTTCATCAACAATAATGGGGTACTCAAATTTAATTTAACATAGTATGAAATAAAATAATAATTCCTTATCTATTTATAGCATTTTTTTGTAAAACATAATCTTAAATCATTTTACCAAAAGATATTTAGTAAGCTTGTTAACGGTTAACTGGTCCTCAGATCAGGATCGGTCATCTTTATTCAGGACCGCAGAACCGTGTAACCGAAAAGAAAACAACAACAACAAAAAAAAAAAAAACAGTAGCGGTAACGTAGTGAAAAAAAACAACACAAGCCGTAACGCGCCTCGCGCCTCTCCCTCTCGCTTTGTCACGGTGAGTAAATGCGATACCACGATCCAGCTGACAAGTAGCCTAGGTTGGCATTCAAACTAATCAAACCTTCAGTCTCCAAGCTGTAAGCGTGCGTACATGACGCGTTATAGCCTTGCTTCACTGAAGTTCACAACTAATAGTACTAGTTCCTAACAGTGCGTGTTTGATGTCAACAACGGTCAGGGCCAAGGCTGTTTCTATTTATATTTATTATAGTCTGTTTCTTATTAAGACAAAGAAAGCTATAAAAGCATATGACCCCGTGACCTATCCGCATTTTCTGATCACCGGTTTATAGTCCATTTCAGGCATTCAAAAAACGTATTGGCGCACGCCGCTTAGTGAAGTACATGTACCTATGTTACGAGAGGTATTTGAAAGACGTAGCAAAGATACCCGGCGATTAATCCGCCCACAAATTGGAGTTCGGTCTTTTAGTGACAGTTTTCCTGCTAGTCAGAGGCATTTGTTTACCACATTAATAGTACGGCGAGTGTAGCTCAAACCCTATTTGAACAGAAAAAAAATGGGGAGGGTGAACTTGTGAATCGCAAAATTCAATTATTCCGGCGAGTTGACGATTGAAAAATAATATGTTTTTTAAAAAAAATAAATTCCATTTTATCATCATTGTTTACTCCGTAGCTTTATAATTTTATTATATTATTAATTTTAATACGCGAGTTGACCGGCATCACACACAAGAGAGGTAAACATGACGTCAAAACGGACGGGGCGAGGCGTTGGTTTTTGAAAGTAATGAAAAATACCTCGCTAACTTTAACGAACGATTGAACATGTCCTCTTATTTAGAATTTAGACCCACAACGGACGGGGCGAGGCGTTGGTTTTTGAAACTAATAAAAATGCTCGCTAATTTTAACGAACTATTGAACCTGTCCTCTTATTTAGACCGGTGAACTACGAGTCCTCAAAATAAAATATAAAAAAGACAATTAACCATCACTGTTTAGTTAATTTTTTGGATTTAAAAAAAATGTTATGAATTGAGGGCAATGCGGAAAGAGCTGAACGCAAGCGGGGGGATGCGGGCTTTGATGCCATCAGACAACGCGAGGCGACAACATTCTCTTGTTAGTTCTCAAAACATTAGGGATATAAGGACGAGCGGTTAACCGGTCTTTTTTTGAATGGTTAGCCGGTCCTCAAAAACTAGCGGTCTTAACTACCTTAATATTTAGTAACCATAGGGTAGTGGTGGTCTAAGTGGTAGCGTGCTTGACTACCGAACCGTGGCAAGAACACGAGTCACGGGTTTGGGCCTCTGTACTGGTAAGGCCCTCGGGGCATTGTGCTAGCCACACAATGCCTTGCTCGTTAGTGGTGGCTTTTAATAATTGGTTGTGTTTAGGAAATTTTTCTTATAGATTTATACATGCAGGGGGAGAGATGACAAATGAATGTGTACATAAACACATTAGATATGAATAAATTACTTTCTCATAGGCAGGCTATGGGTTCGAGAGAACTATTCACACTCATTCATTAGTTAAACCACATGGCTATTTATTAGTTTTGAAATGTTTCACATTAAAAAGGACAGGGGCACGTGAGAGAAAAGTGAGGATAGTGATAGGGGCACGTGAGAGAAAAGTAAGGAAAGCTTTTTAGTGGGGAAAACAGCACAGCTTGGACTTGTCCACCAAATGTCCTGATGACTTGTCCACCAAATGTTCTGCTGACTTGACCACTATACTTTTTTCTTTACCCTGACTTTTATTTTCATATCTAAACATATTAATATACTTCAATAGGTCATATTTCATTTTTATATTTTAAATAAATTGAGAGCATAACATATAGCTTGTCATTTAAATGTTAAATCTTGTTCTAAAACTAGTCTTTTTAAATAATTTAATTATATTTTAAACTTATTTTTGTGTGTAGAAATGGATTTATAACTGGTGAAATTTCCATTGGGCGCATTGGTACTAAAGTGACACTATCATTTGGAAAGGAGAGCTCAGTTATAAACCTTGAACTTTATGAAGCAACAGCAGCAGAGAAAAAAAGTGAATTTCAATCACTTCTCTTCATGTTGGCAGGAGACCTCACAAAAGTTAAATCTGAACTATCTCTGACAAAAGAGCAACTCTTTAATACACAGAAATCTTCTAATAGTGGTTTGGGGGCACTTATGGACTTAGGTGCCAAGAAAACAGCTGGTAAAGGCAAGGTGAAGAAAGTTGGGATGAGTGCAGTAAACCCTTTTAGTCGAAAACGTAAAGCAGCTACAGGTGTGGTGTTTGAAAAATAAACCTTTTAAGTCCTCATCTATTTGTGGTTTGTTAGGTTTTAATCATATGTTTTTCAAACATTTAATGTTTGACTTTTAAAATCTAACTTACTGTAACTTATGTAAAACTTGATATACTTTTCATTAAGAAACATTGCACATTTTGAGTTTGAAATAAACCAACACTCTTTGATAAGTGATTTAAGGGAAATTAATAAAAATATAAGATTTTAAATTGTTACTTTGTGTAGAGGTTAACCTGCTTCCTTTGTTATTATTACATATATGCATTAACACAGCTAAGTGAAAACAAAGGGCTTACATGCAGGGTGCTTTATGTCTGAAAATCTCAATGAAAACAATGACATCTTTGAGGCTTTTAAGTAAGGTACCGTATTTATCGGCGCATAACACGCACAGCCGTATAACACGCGCCATCATTTTAAAAGGAAAATTTCAGGAAAAATATTTAACATCATTTCTGTGTATAACACACATGCATCTTTTGTCCCCTATTATCAGGGGGAAAAAGTGCGTGTTATACGCTGATAAATACGGAAGGTATTCTGCATTCCTGTCTTTCTTAGTACCCATAGATTCCATGCTAGGAACTGTCTGATGATGTCATCTAATTGTATTCTGTCCTCCTGTCTTTCTTAGTACCTATAGATTCTATGCTAGAAGTTGTCTGATGATGTCATCGAATTGTATTCTGCCCTCCTGTCTTTCTTACTTAGTACCTATAGATTCCATGCTAGGAACTGTCTGATGATGTCATCTAATTGTATTCTGCCCTCCTGTCTTTCTTACTTAGTACCTATAGATTCCATGCTAGAAGTTGTCTCATGATGTCATCTAATTGTATTCTGCCCTCCTGTCTTTCTTACTTAGTACCTATAGATTCCATGCAGAAGTTGTCTAATGATGTCATCTAATTGTATTCTGCCCTCCTGTCTTTCTTACTTAGTACCTATAGACTCCATGCTAGAAGTTGTCTGATGATGTCATCTAATTGTATTCTGCCCTCCTGTCTTTCTTACTTAGTACCTATAGATTCCATGCTAGAAGTCTGACGACATCATCTGAGGCCCATCTTGTCCTTGTCATGCCTCCAGCCATGGATTTGTGTCATATATCATTAGATCATGAAAGTGAATTTTGAAAATGTAAAATGAATTTAATCTTGTTTTCTGATTTTGGTAAAGTGTCATCCTGATTTTCCTACAATAACAATTATTTTGCTGTCTTATTTTCTATGAAAGACTATATTGTAAATTATAGAAACAGAACCATTTGTAAAAATTTTGCTAAATATTCCAAAATGAACTACATGTTTGATTATATTTGAATAAATGAAATGGTTCAATAGCTGAGTGTTTGTCCTGAATGGGTTAGTTCACAACAGGGAAAGATGATCTGAAGTTTGAAGTGTGTTATCTTTAATCTATAAAAGTATAAAATATTTTGTTTTCTATTTTTAAAACTCTAAAAACTGTAAAGGTAATAATAGACCATAATTGTAGTTATTCTTTTTGTTTTAATAACTGACACCAAGTAAAGGCGTGCTGGGTGACACCAAGTTAAGGGGTGCTGGGTGACACATTGTTAAAGGCTGCTAGGTGACACCAAGTAAAGGGACGCTGGGTGACATCAAGTTAAGGGGTGCTGGGTGACACCAAGTTAAAGGGGGCTGAGTGACACTGACACCAAGTTAAGGCGTGCTGGGTGACACCAAGTTAAGGGGTGCTGGGTGACACCAAGTTAAGGGCTACTGGGTGACACCAAGTTAAGGCGTGCTGGGTGACACCAAGTTAAGGCGTGCTGGGTGACACCAAGTTAAGGGGTGCTGGGTGACACCAAGTTAAGGGCTACTGGGTGACACTGACACCAAGTTAAGGGGTGCTGGGTGACACCAAGTTAAAGGCTACTGGGTGACACTGATATCAAGTTAAGGGGTGCTGGGTGACACCAAGTTAAGGGGGCTGAGTGACACTGACACCAAGTTAAGGCGTGCTGGGTGACACCAAGTTAAGGGGTGCTGGGTGACACCAAGTTAAGGGCTACTGGGTGACACTGACACCAAGTTAAGGGGTGCTGGGTGACACCAAGTTAAGGGCTACTGGGTGACACTGACACCAAGTTAAGGCGTGCTGGGTGACACCAAGTTAAGGGCTACTGGGTGACACTGATATCAAGTTAAGGCGTGCTGGGTGACACCAAGTTAAGGCATGCTGGTTGACACCAAGTTAAGGGGTGCTGGGTGACACATTGTTAAGGGCTGCTAGGTGACATCAAGTTAAGGGACGCTGGGTGACACAAAGTTAAGGGGTGCTGGGTGACACCAAGTTAAGGTGTGCTGGGTGACACCAAGTTAAGGTGTGCTGGGTGACACCAAGTTAAGCGGTGCTGGGTAACAGTAAGTTAAGGGACGCTGGGTGACACCAAGTTAAGGTGTGGCTGGGTTACACTAAGTGAAGGTGTGGCTGGGTGACACCAAGTTAAGGGCTGCTGGGTGACACAAAGTTAAGGCTCGCTGGGTGACACCAAGTTAAGGTGTGCTGGTTGACACCAAGTTAAGGGCTGCTGGGTGACACAAAGTTAAGGCTCGCTGGGTGACACCAAGTTAAGGTGTGGCTGGGTGACACCAAGTTAAGGGATGCTGAGTGACACCAAGTTAAGGGCTGCTGGGTGACACCAAGTTAAGGCTCGCTGGGTGACACCAAGTTAAGGTGTGCTGGGTGACACTAAGTTAATGGGTGCTGGGTGACACCAAGTTAAGGGACGCTGGGTGACACCAAGTTATGGGGTGCTGAGTTACACCAAGTTATGGGATGCTCCTGCTGTGTTACAATTTAATTTTAATCAGTAACACTTTTTTTTTAAATTTACAAAATTTAAAATTTGAACTTCAAAAAACACTCAAGTGTGTGATATATATATCTGTATTTTAAAAAAAATACTTATACAGTTGTTTTCTTTAATCCAAAAAAATGAAAAGATTTTTAACTATGCCGTAGTTAACTTAAAAAAAGAGAAAGTTTTCTTCTTTAGAATACAAGATAAAAAAAAAAGGTTTAGAGCTACCACTGGAAGACTCCAAACAATCAATTTGAGTGAGCCATCAAAAGACAACAACCAATCGTTAGTCTCCTGAGTCTATGCCCCCTCCCCCAATGGGTTGTGGTGTGGGCTCATCTTGTGTTTTATTGGTTACTTCCAAAACTCCACTTGGTGTTGTTTGTCCACTCGTTGTTAGGTTACCTGTTGTTGTTAGGTTACCTGTTGTTGTTAGGTTACCTGTTGTCTCTGGTGCAACTGTTGACAGTAATTCAAGAAGTTAATTAGACACAACTAGGCAGATTTTCTTGACATTCTCACAATGTAACACCATCACACTTTGTTAGACCTCACTAAACACGAGCACATCACAAACTGTCACACGGCGTTAGACCTCACTAAACACGACCACATCACAAAATGTCACACGTTGTTAGACCTCACTAAATACGACCACATCACAAACTGTCACACGTTGTTAGATCTCACTAAACACGACCCTGCCATAAATTGTCATGCTTGTTAGACCTCACTATAAACCACCCTGTCATAAATTGTCACGCTTGTTAGACCTTAGCGCCGTAACATTCGTTCCTAATATTCATATTGAGAGGTAACCGTTGCACGAAGAACGAAATGTCTGGCGTATTTGTCAATGTCTTGTCAGAATCCTCAAGTCCGGCCTATGACAAAGTCTTCTCTGATCACCACCGAGAAACTTACGTAATGCATCTTTGACACAGCTGTTAGTGTTACTACTGCAGGAAGCCTTACATTGGCCTTGAGCAATAACAGAGAAGGGCTGTAGGGCATCACACAGTGGACATATTTCATCACATGTCTTGGTAGAGAGCAACGCATCGAATTCCCTGTTTAGGTCAATGTGTAGATATGAATTCAAGAGTTACAAACAGCAACAGAATCATTGGTAGATTTATTTGAATGACCGTCGTTTGAGATATGTGTTCTAATCTCATGCACACTGAAAACATTCTAAATAACTTTATTAGTGTGCTGAATAATTGACCTTAGTGAAGGAAATGATAAATGTAAGGACGTGATCGGCCTTGTGATATGTAGAACTATATTGTTTTTGTAGAAAGTAGGAGTACTAGGAGGGTGAGTCTAGCGCAGGGGTTCCAAACTTTTTTGTAACTTTTACATAACAAGCAAAAATAAAAGGCTTTTCAATGATAAAAATGTTTTTTGTTTGTAACTTGTTCGAAGCAATAATGATATTTTGTGTGGAAAATAAGAAACGTTGCTGTAAGGATTACATAGACTTTATTCCATCGATATTCTACTCTTATGTGTTCATATAACGGTTTGCGAAAATTTATTTAATTTTTAAAAAAGTTGTGCTTGAAATATTCCCTGTCAAATACTTTTAACACGAAAATGCTTGAGAAGTATCTGTCAAAGGGAAATTAAATAAGGTTCTGACAAACTACAAGGTATTTTGATACAACTTTTTTCTCTGAACATGAAACAAATATGAAACACAAACAAAGATTTAGTTTCTTAGAATAAATCAATGACAGGAAGTTAACTAGTCTGTGTTTTTTTTTTTAATAAAAAATTTTTTTAAAACTTACCCGCCCCCACCCTCATTCCTTCCTCCAGTCCTAACGCGACCATGTTTAAAAAAGTACCTCATCAAATTTTTAAAAGTATACTTTGGTCGCTCAAATACATTTACTGAATACTGAATGTTACGTCATTGTTTTTGACATTTTGTTTAAATGTTCAGTTTACTGTAGATTTAGTTTATGAGTATGGTGAATGCAATTACAGCAGGAATACAAATTTGTAGAGCACAATAGTATGTGTTTGGAAGTATGCCGTAAACGCTGTGTGAAATGAGGTGAATGGATGTGTGGTGGCTAGGTTGCATTATATAGCCGTCATGTCCGCGAAAATTATGCTGCGTTTTACACGAGTACCCACGCAGTTTTTCTTCAACAATAGTGACAGTCATAGTTTGATAATTAAATAGATTGCAGATATACACTTAATACATATTTAAATCTAAAAGAAATGATTTGATACATGATTATTTTTAAAATTATTAAATACGGCTTTTAGAGGGTTCAAAGCTTTGTACTATCATTTTGGAGGGGGGTAAAAATCGCGTGACGTCATTTTTGGATAATCCCATAGTAAATAAGAAATTATCACTGCATCCATACTAGAATTTGTATTAACTGTATGGCTGTATGGGGTTTATCAACCATATGAATATGAATGATAGAGAAATTATATCAAATTTAAAAGTCAAGAAATCTTCAAGATTTATTAGGCCTACTGGAAAAAAAATCGAAATTGAATATTAAAATACAACGCATTAAGAATTTGATATAACACAGGGATAAAATATCTTTTCTTGTTCCATTTGTAAAAACAGAAACATGAATCCTCCTTCACGTCTTGCATCCGGAATGGGTTGTTAGTTAAATTCATAAACAAACTATCAACATTCAGAACTCTAATGAAATGCAAGACTAAAAATAGAGCATGAATACAACCACAATGCAATAATTTTGTCTATAGAAGCGGTGTCTGTTATGTGTAAGATAATTATTAATTACAAGCTATTTTCTGTTGCATTAAATGAGTTCAAACAATTATATTGACTATTAGCTACTTATTATTATTATTTTAGTTGTTGTTTTTTTCCAATATTTTTTTTATTCAAAAGACTTATTTTTTAAAAAAATTTCTCCTAAGAATTATAAAATATAATAACATAATAGTAATGACTATGACTAAATTGAAGAGTCTTATTAAAAGGAAATTTATTAAATGGAGACCTCATCGATGCTATCTTCTAGAGGGAATATGGTATACTGTTTATTTTTAAAACTCACATAACAGATTATTTCCTTGAGAATAAATCTCCATTGTGTATTTTTTTACCCACTTAAACCCGGACAGCTTAAGAGAATAGAGAACAAACTGAAAATATTATCATGGAACCTAATCCTGTGTTCACACCAATTGTTCCAAGTCACAATTATTGTTTCACTCATTCAATAGTTTGCCCCAAACGAAGTGATTATTCGCACGGTTTTCCCGTGCATATAATTTTTATTATTATTAGCACGGGTCGGGTCTGGTCGTCGCGCATGCGTACTCCCAGCCGTTGATAACAAAATAATAGCCAATTTCACTCGATTTTGGCTAAATTATGCAGTTATATGTTAATAGTACTAATATTTATATGTTTATAGTACTTAAACTTAAACTAGTTACAATTTAATGATTGATGTCTAATAAATGATATTCGGATATAAATTTGAATAATCGCAAAAACTAACAAGTTTCTCTAGACTAATGGATAGTCAGTTAAAGAGATTGACAGTGTCTTTTATTGGTTAGCGGATCGAATCCTGATAAAGCCTATTTTTAAGATATATTCTATTGTTTTTTTTATTTTCTTTTACAAGGGTTACTACTGAACTGAAGTTACTGTTCACTGTTATGCTTATACTCATACTCAGTTCAGTCTTACTTACTTACACTTACAGTACAGAACAGAGTACGGACTCTCACTTTTTAATTTTTTAAAAATGATGCTTT
Organism: Radix auricularia; assembly: GCA_002072015.1. NCBI lineage: Eukaryota > Metazoa > Mollusca > Gastropoda > Lymnaeidae > Radix > Radix auricularia. The sequence continues at coordinate 433,399 of MUZC01002091.1, read as the reverse complement.
ACCATCATAAAATCTTTCACTTTAATTAATAAATGATTAATTATAAATCATTAATGATCAACTAGCGAACGGCAATATGCAGGTCCGCTCAGATTCTTGATTCTTGCTGAAATACTATTACTATCAATATCAGTGACAGCAAAATTAGTTTATCGTGCCGTGCAAATAATTATAATGTTTGATATTTTTGTTCAAAATCTCATAATCATTGTCATCTTCATAATTTGTAGCCATTGGTCATTGACTCACTGAGTAACAGTCACAGTGACACTGTCTGTCAGTAACTAAATATTGTCGTAATTTATATTTGTTTTATTTGCGCAGGCTATTAGGTCTAATAATATTTATTTGACTCAATTAAACAACAATTAAATCAATTACAGTAGACAGTGTCCTAAAATTTAAATATCAACTATACTAATACTTTACATTATCTTAATTATTACACTTTGTAGTTAGTAAGTGTAGATTAGCATTTCAAAAAAGTGCGAATAATTATCGGCACGGTCGAACCGTGCCTATAATTTTCAAAATTATCGGCACGGTTATGACGTCAAAACCGTGCGAATAACGCTTGCCTTCTTCAAATGGGTCACATTATTTATTGTTTTGACCAAAATCATATGACATAAATAAAGTAATTTCTTTTTTTTTTCACAATGTTCGTCATGACTAGAAAATGAAGAGTAAAATGTGAGTATTTTAAAAAATACTTAGTGTATAAAATGTAATTCAAGCTATGTGTATTTTGGTCTATATTGACAAAATATCAAATAGACTTTAAATTGAAAGACATTAAACACTTACGCCGTGCATTGTGTGCTGTTTCCATCTTTGCATTCAATGACTGCCTCAGCAAAGATGTTCAGGGTGTTATCGAGTCTGATGGGTTGTCCATTTACACAGAAGAAGTCCAAAATGCCCAGTACCTTGTCCAGTCCAACTTTTTTGAGAAGGTCGAACACGGGCTGTAAGCCACCAGCCGATAAGATACACAGGAGTTTGTCCAGAACATCGAGACCAAGTAACTTGCCATCTTTTATGATGAACTCTGCCAGCTGAAGAAGTTGGGGGACTCCCAGTGTTTTCAACAGATCAAACAACACCTTCTCTCCTAGACCGTTCAGAAGAACAGACAGAATACCGGCACCAGATGTCCCATTGACAGCGGCACAAAGATCTGAATTGAATTCTATAACAGCAGTAACGCCAACTTCTTTCAGCAGATCTATAACAACTTTCAAGCCAAGATTATTGACCAGACAGAACACTGAATTAACAAGACCTTTTACATCAAGCGCGCCGTTCAAAGAAGCGAGGATGTCTTTCAAGTTGAGAATATCGGTCAAATTCAGGCCAATGAGTTGGTCAAGTTTTAAGGTGGAGGTTAGGTTGGTGACCAGTCCAAGGATAGAAGACAAATCTACAGTCGAAGATCCGCCTTGACAAGTTAAGTTACCAACAAAGACAAGTTTGTCCAGGCCAAGTTGTTGCACCAGTTTCACCACGTCTCCAACAACCGGAAGTGATTTCAACAAACAAACCACGGGCTCTAGAGCACCCAGGCCACCTTGGAGAAGGGGGCCCAATATTCCACCGGCCCCCGGGGCGCTACATGCTGAGTTCAGGGCTCCCAGAAGTGACAGATTAAGTTCCCCTAAAAGTTGCTGTACTCCCCCCAGACCAAGATTGTTTAAAAGACATCCGACTTGACCCAAAAGTTGTTCTAAGTTGAGGCCAGTTGACTTGATCAAGTCGCTGAATAGAGGTTGTCCGTCTTTGCAGTTGGCATTGGTGATGTTTAGAAGTACGTCTACTCCAAGCTGTTTGGCCAGGCCGACCACGACATTGAGACGCAGTCCATGTTTGACCAGACATAGCACTTGACTAATAGTCTTTGGAATATCCAGTAGATTTTCCACGCTGAGCTCAGAAGCCAGATTCACAAGAGTATCCAAACCTGATGAGATTATGAGATCTACTTTCAGAGAACCCAGGATTTGGGAAAGAATGTCAGAAGTTGTAGAATTGGCTTCAACAATTGAGAGGCCAGAACACTTGACGTTTGGAAGTCCAATTAGTTTACCTACCCCGATGTTTTGAACGAGTTGTAGAGCCGATTGTAAGCCCAGTTTTTTAGTTATACACAAGACTTCATTGACTACTGGGAGAGACAGGACATTTTTGAAAACCAAAGAGAGAAGGTCATTTCCGCCATCACCTTGGCAAACCTGGTCAAGTCCTAAAATTAGGTCAAGTTTGACGACTTTCAGTAGTTGCAAGACAATGCCAAGACCGTGGTGTTCTAAGATACAACCTACTTGGTTTACAAGACCAACAACTCCACCGAGAAGACCAGTTTTGCTATCCAACAAACCTTTCAGAAGACTTCCATTAGGTCCCCCAAGAAGACCTGCCACGAGCCCAGATTTCGGATCAAGTAAGCCACTTAAAAGACCTTTTTCGCCGAGAAGAGCTTTCAAAAGATCGTTATTGCCAATTATACTGTTTAAAAGACCTTTATTACCTAGGAGACGATTCAAAAGGTTATTCGGCACACCCAAAATGCCACCCAAGAGCCCATTATTGCCCAGCAGTCCACCTAGAAGGCCATTTCCACTAGTTCCGGTGTTAGGTTGACCACCTAAAAGTCCACCCAAAAGTTGTGGTTCTGGATTTGATTCGATCGTGACAGCCGCTCCTAGTACAAGGAAGACAACCACGAGTAGCTTCATCTTCTGTAAATCAAAGAACAAACCAACCATCCTTATTTTAACACATCTTACATTTCATAAGTTTTCAATAGAAATTTGAATGTCTTTGATTTTATTGTTACAAAAAAAAAACATAATTTTATTGCTTTAATAATAATAATATTAAATTAATAATTTATATAGCGCTTTACCCCAGTAAAAACATGTGTTTAGCATAGATATAATAACGTACGGGTACGAATAAATATTGATGTATACTGTCAGTGTTCATATCCTAAAACCACACAATAACAGCACGGTACACATATGTTACGTTTATCTTTAAAATATATTTTAGGTTCTCATACGAATTCACAATCTAAAAGTGTACACAACCATATATATAATCTATATTAAAATTAGTTTATGTTTTAGGTTCTTGGAAAAAGAATGGATCTTGACCAAACTAAGTACATATATATTTTATCACCCATATTAAAATACCATACTGCGTTTAACCCATAATGTCCATTCTTTTGGGGCCGGGGGCTTAAATGATTTATAAATATAATTTAAGAGTTAGCGAGTGTGTAAATTGACGGATCTTAATCAAAGAGAGTATATAACATTTTACCGCCAAAATTAAAATACTATAGGGCACTGAACTCTTAATGATTATTCTTTCGAGGCCAGGGGCACTAAATGCCTTTTTTTCCTTAACTGTATACGTTTTTATTCCCCGTTCGACTTTTAATGATCTCAAAAAAAAAAAAAAAATATCCCATTAATGTGCAGATTAAAAATAAAAAGGTGTTTTCAACTTTACATTTTTCACTGGATGGGCACTTGGGCCCATAATAAATATTTTTTGCTAATATGAGCTATGTAAAAATATTTTTTGCGTGAGCTATGAAGGGACCTAACCAAAATTTGTGTAAAAAAACAACAAAAGAACTTGTTAGCCCATATTAAAAGGCTATGTGGCACTGAACTTATGAATTATTGTAAGTTCCATTTTTTCTCTTCTTTTTCATTCAATTTTTATTGAAAATGAAACATGCTGAAACTGAATTAAAATGAACATGTTTTTGAATTTGACATCTTGCAGTGGATTGGCCCAGGGGGCCTATATGCCGTTTTTTATATTAGCGGTATGAAGATTAGTGTTGGTGCAAGTTACTGAGAAAGTTAATGGATCTTGGACATCTCTTAATTTTTTTTAATTAGTCTCATAACCTCGTGGTTGTTGGGGGTTCTAATGTTATCATTCAAGGTAAGCCTTGGCGGTGCCAATCTCCTCTCCAGGTCAGCGGAGGACTTATTACCAATGGCCATCCATCAGCATTTCTCTTTAGGCTCTTACGTGGGCTGGATCCCACGCCTCTCAGCTTGTGGGGAGAGCGCTCTATTGACTTCACTATTCAGCCCCCATCTCAGGAGATAAAAACTCGTGAGTCTATATCTCATTACAATCGGGCAATGAACTCCTTATGTTCATTCCCTCGGGGCAGGGGGCCCCAAATGACTTTAAAATTTTTTTTTTTACTGCACATTAATAATTCAAATCCCCAATCAATTTTACACGATATTGTGCAATATGGCATGAGTATAATGGCAGTAAAAAATATTAAATTATCAGTCATATTGGAGCCGGGCCCCTAAATATCGTTTGTTCTTTTCTAAGCTGTTTAATTATACATTTATTTTGCTGTTTGCTATGAAACTTGGACTTTTTTGCACATTGCCGCGTAGGTTTCTGACATAATATTTTTAAAACACATCATTCATTGGTTTCTTTAAATTTGTTCATTGTTACTGAGATCGATGCAACGCACAAGTGTACTAGAGTAATATAAAACGTTTACGTATTTAATTATTTTTTTTCCATTTATTTCTAAATTATACAATTTTATGTGGACGTTCGAAAAGAATCATTTTTGGTGCGCTGGTTTCTAAAGTTAGTAGGGTCATCGGAACAAAAATTGCCAATCATATATATTTACATGTATTGATTATTTTTAGTGCGCTGCTTTCTAAAATTATGAGCGTCACGGACGAGACAAACGGATGGGACAGACTTGCATTGGAAATTATATATATATATATAT
>MUZC01002091.1:390492-408696 GCA_002072015.1 Radix auricularia | reverse complement strand
GTCTACGATTTTGTGACGACGCGTGACGTAGGGGGGGAGGGGGTAAAAAATCGTCCAAAATCGCGTGACGTCATTTATGGACGGCCCCAAACCTTATATCCATTTTTGTTTGTTTAGAGTTTAGAGTAAGTAAGCCTTTGTTCATAATTCTCATACCCTAGCTACACCATATCCATAAGGCACATGCCCTAGCTCAGGGGCGGATTAAGACTGCACGGGGCCCCTGGCTGCAATCAAACGGGGGCCCTATCCAGCCAGCGTCCCTTAAAATATGATTGCTAACAGCTAATATAAGACTGTAACTAAATATTAATAATGAAAAAAGAAACGAACATGAAGAAATAACAGTTTAAAATGTTCGCCGGTGTGTTAAAAATTTAGTGTGAAAAGAAAAACTTTTGCATTCCACCGCTGGAAATCGAACCCGACACCATTTGCATCACAAGCAGTGGCGGATTTAGCTTTGTCTGCGTAGGGGGGCCAGGAGAATTTTAGGGGGCGCCGCTAAATTTTACCAATATCAGAGTATCGTGTAAGTACTAGGGCTGTTAACGATTAATTTAAATTTAATTGTTAACTTTTGAAAAATTAACGATTAATTAATCGTTAATTTCGATTAAAGCCAAAAATTGTAATTTATGATGTCATAAGTGACACTCATTTCACGTTCTTGTTGAAAATCTAAATAACACTGGCATGTCTCCTTTATATATCTACTTTTCACCAACTACGCAAAAAGACAAGTGTGTTGACATAAATTGGTTCAAGTGATGAGCGGATCTAATTGACAATATAACCAGCCGAGCTAAATAATCATTCACATGGAACTGAGAAAACTTAAACTGGTATGCTCAAAACGGTCTTGGCAAGGAATGACCTTATCGGATATCGGTGTTCATTAATTTTTCACCATTGTACGGGATTAATGGATTCAAGAACTTCCATCTCCATTTTGTAACGCAGTAATTCATCAGAAGAGCTGTCGTCATTTCTGTTTCAGAGTCAAACTCCATTACTGCCATTACCAAAATTATCGTGTAATCTTAAGGAAATTATTTATCAGCTGCATTTTTAAAAAAAAAATTGTTGACTTTTTGACTTCAAATTATTTTTAAGTGATGGGTCGATTAATGGTTAAAAATAATTTAATACTTAAAACTTTTAAGGATTAGTCGAGAAATTAATCGTTAATATCCGCAGTCGTTTTCAATGCTAACTATTAGCCTACTAATTTAGTAAAATTTCCAAATTAACAAACAAGTCAAACAGAAGAAACAATATAAACAGATATGTTTTCAAAATAGAAACGTATATTTATTTCAGTAGTATATTTATTGATCTAAGAAAGAAACTTAGTTTATGCGAATTTATATAGAGCCCTGAGCCATATTTAAATTCCTTTCTACTTCTACGTGGAGCGAAACGATTTATCGTTGATTCAAAGTCAACGTTCTCACCTAGATCACGTTCATTTGAAATTAATGCCAATCCAGACAGACGTTCGTTTGTCATTGTTGAGCGCAAATAATTTTTGACGATTTTCAATCATTGATAACAGGAAGATTCAAGTAAATGTTTATAGAATATTGACAAACAAGAGAGACCTGATGCCATTTATTTTTCAATCAAGAATGGTAGAAACTCTTTAAGTTGTAGCTCACTGGATAATGATGGACGCTGTGATGCATGCAAATTTTTAAAGGTATAATATTCAAGAATGCTTCTTCTAGGTTAATGTGTTTGTAAATTTTGCATAAACTTCGAAGAGGATCTGTATTTTCTTCCAACATTGGTGATGGATCAATACAATACAATTTATTACAATAGAAATAAATAGCTGTGCCCCTAAAGTCATTAAATCGATCATCTATTTATTTTAGAAGTGTATCCAAGATAGTGAAGTACGTTTCAGATTTAAAACTGTTAGTTGGATCATTAGCCCTTTTATCTCTACAAAGTTCACCTGCAATAATTTTTTTTCTGCAATTCGCGTTTCTTTAAATTTTGTTTTTAACATCAAGTTTGGAACAATTTTCGTTAATAAATTATTAAACATCTACTTTCAGAATTTTAAAAAGCTTGATCGCTTCTCATTTCAACAAACTTATTTCTTCCAACATCGATCAATCGTTTTGTAATTGCAATGTCAATACTCTTGAGCTGCAAGTGGTTTGATAACATGAAAATATCAACCAACTTTTGTACAAATAGCATCAGAAAAAACAAAATAATATCTTGTTATTAAAGCAGATAGTCCCATTGCTTCTGCTCTGACACTTCCTTTATGTTATGTCGATGGCCTTGAAATTATATCTTCTAGAATGGCTAGAATAGCAGAGAATGATCCAATAACTGCATCAACTGCATGCTTACGGCCTACGGCTTTTGGTAGTCAAAATGCTAAATTTTAAAATCCTGTACTTTGACTGAATTTTTTTTGCTCATCACACAGGAGAAGCTATAAAAACACATTAAAAAAATTAATGGAGCAAAAAAAAATATTATTTTTTATGCTTTTGATGGGAAAATGAGGGTAAAAAGGGGCAATTTCATATATTCAGCAGTGCTGAAATTTCTCAAAAACCATCTATTGGATTTCAATCAAACTTGGTATAATTTTTAGACATAGGACATTGTACAACCTTATAGAAGGAAATTTTGATAGCTTTAAAATTAAATTTTTTATGAATTTTTAAAAATTGCGCTGATAAAAAATCAGTTGTTTACGAAGACAGTTTTGACTAAAATTTGAATAGATTTTTTGTTTTTTACAATAGAAAGAAAACCTTCTATAAGGTTGTACATACATATGTCACAAACTGATGGTGTGAATTTTGTTTCATTTGGATAGACAGTTTCTGAAATTTTCTTGCACTAGTAACCCCACACTCGTAAAATTGACAAAACTGAGAAAACTCAAAAAGAAACATTATTTTTTAAATATTTTATTTTTTAACCATTTAAAGTGGCATAAAGATATATTATTATAATACCTATGCCTTTAGTAAATAAGATATATAAGAAATCAAATTGAAAATCCCATTTATAAAAAAAATATAATTGTTCATTTAACCCTACCCCCAAAGGAAAAAAAATAAATTATTTGGCAAATTCCCTTCCGAGATAAAATTGCTGCTGTTATTATATGTCTAGTGGTGATTATTTCTAAGCAATAACTGTGACAGTCAGCCACCAGTGGCATCATGACTTTCTAATAGGGCAGTTATGATTTTTAGGGTCCTCATTCATCGAGCGAAGCATGGTAAACAGTCAGAAACTCCTCCGAAGCGACTTCGTTCTGTAACTTTTGCCACATCATCTTCTAATTTTGCTGGAGATTATTTTCACCTGTTTAGAAAAGCAAATATAATTATAAAAATATACATGTAGACCTTTGGTAAAAGATAATAATTTATTTTGTAAATAAAATGAGATGGAATAAAAAAAATTGTGCAGCAAAATGTAGGCAAATTGATTTATTGTAAGAATTATTCAAAGCAGGCCAGACAGCAATTTAAATTCAAATTAATATTTTAAAATACTATTTAAATTAGAATTCTAACTGTACACATACATGTCACTGCTCTTGACTGTCCTGAAGCAATTCACTTAGTTTCAATGGCTTGTATTGTTGTATCCAGAGACTTTTTCAAGTAAAATTTACTCTTGACTGCTGCTTGATGTCTGGATCCTGTTTCACTTCAAATAAATATTTAGAATATATTTTAATATCTTTTCCATTCTAATTCTAAGTTTGTTATTATATATGACTAAAGTCAGATAACAATGCCAAATATTACCTATCTTCATCTACAATCTACTATTTGTCTATTACTATTACTATTACTGTCAGTCAGTACAGAGTAACAGTAACGGTCAGTACGGGAGGACTTTGACTACGACTAAGCTCAATTATAATTATGATTAGCAATTACATAGATAAACTGTAATTGATTAATTAATGTAAGTCAATAATTTATATGAAATGATACGTGTTTAGGTGTACATGTATGAGACCGTATGTCAGTATGTGTATGAATGCATTGTCATTGATACCACACTAAATCTATTACTATTACTAGTAACAGTAAGTAGCACTAACATTATGATTTTCCGATGGCTAAAGGCTAATGAATTTGTTTACATTTGAATTGAGACAACGCCTCGAGATACTGTTACTAAATAAATTTAAATTTATTACTTTCATACTTACTTTTTATAAGTATTCCAACAAAATTCCTGATCACAAAAACGGCAGCTTTTATCTCAATCCGATGTCTATTCGGTGAATGTCAGGCGAAGACATTTTTATTATTTTTACTCAAAATGTGTGCGAAATATACACACCGCATTGCATTGTGGTATAGAATAGACCTATTTTTCCTATTTTTAGTAACCTTAGTTCACAGACAACCAATGAAAATTTAGGCTTTACTAGACGATGACGTATGAGGTGTGTAAACGTTTTTCAACAATAATTATGACGTACTTCACAGCGTTGATTTGGCATGTTACAGTTGACTGGTATCGAAATAAGTAGGTCAGAACGATAGCCCTTGGTCTAAGCTTTCCTTAGAGGCCTAACATCAGGTGCTAGGCTTCAAGGAATGTGGTTTTGTAGGGATTTTAGATGACCACTGCGTAGCGTAAAGCAGAGGTTTCTTGGAATAGTTGCCTAGACACATGTTATTCCAAGGCTAATTACGCATCTAAAGCAATTATTTTTTATAAAAATTTTCAGGGCATTGTGTTTATAAGAGGTTAATGTAACAAAATATTACATTTTTTGAAAATTGAAAATTTGAAAAAAATACATGATTTTCACGTTAAGTTGACTACCAGTCCCCCCTTATGTTATGTCGATGGCCTTGAAATTATATCTTCTAGAATGGCTAGAATAGCAGAGAATGATCCAATAACTGCATCAACTGCATGCTTACGGCCTACGGCTTGCCCATCTTGTATCAAAAAGTCATTTCAGAGTATCTACTGTTGAGATTTTGATTTTTTAAAAGAGTATCTAGACGTTGTAAACTAGACGTAAAGAATACCGTTCAGCAGTGCCAAAAACAACTGAATACATCATTGTTTACAGACATTGCTTCGATAGTGACCAAATTCAAAACATGAGTACAACAATGAACATAGATGGCATTGTATAAAGGTTTGAAGGCCACTCTTAGTTCAAGACATCACAGATGAGCCAACATATGCCTTTCCTCCTCAGATTGTGATATCAATGTCTCGCTTTTTGTAATATGTAGTTCCACAACATGTCCTGATTTTGAAACTGAACGTAAAATGACATCTTATCAATTTCAAATATATCAATGGTCCTTCTAATCGATAATTACAGAAAATACATGTTCATTATCAATTACTGTCGATAATTCAGATGCAAATGATTGAATTAAATCAATCTGCACATCATGATTTAAATAAATTTCATTTTTCTTTTAAACTCTAGATGACTGTCCAAAGTGGAATCATAGTTGGCTAATAAACTTGTGATTTAACAAATATTTCAAGTATTTCTACAACTAACATCACTAAAGTCTAAAGCAAGAATTTTCTCTGTGTACTCTGAATAGCAAACCTTGTTTTGCTAAAAATCAAGAAAAACGTCATGTTTATCATTTGTTTCAATATTTCTCTATTCTTTTCCACTTAGCGACGCTCCTGAATGACCAAACCAGATATTAAAGTTTTGAAATACGATATTTAGCAAGCCAATATTGTCGTATTGCAGTTTAGTGTTGATTAAATTTTTCGTGTTTAGCATTCTTTTTTTTTTTTTTTGCTCTGGTTACACCTTTTTAGTGTTCATGAGGGCGTCTCAGGTGGGCGCCATTTTAGACCCAACTGGAGCGCGGGGGGGGGCGACCCGCCCCCCTGCCCTATAGCTAAATCCGCCACTGATCACAAGCCTATGCCCTTTCCACACGACCAGCGGAGCTTGGCTAAATTGAGAAATTTTAAAAATATAAACTATATTTTATACTATATTCTCTAAGTGAGCCAAGTTTTATAGATTATTAAGACTGTCAGGTCTGAATCGAGCAGTGTTAAGAAGTCGTAAGAAATTTCCCGAATCGTGTTTTTTAGCCAAACTTTTTAAAATGGGAATTTAGGAATTTATAAGGATTTTGCCTAACATATGGGAATTTTTTAGATTGACAATTTAAAAGAAAAAATATTTACATTCTTGAAATAAAATAAAATAAAATAATTTGAAACATGCTCATTTTCAAATAAGAAATACATTTTTTTGTGTTGGTGCGAGGCTCTTTGACGTCATATTTGTTTATTTTTAGCGTGTCTAGGTTTTTTATTTCGGATCTAGTTTTTTTTTCCTGACGTTTTTGCTAGGTTTTTCCCAACATTGTCACTGACAGTAGACTGCAGACAGTTTACAGTCAGATTGTGTAAATGTATTACTATTAAATAATATAATTAATTAGTTTGAGCCCGAATCGTCATAAAATGTTTGTTGCATATAAAGGACCAAATCATTAATAATATGTAAACATATAACAATCTATGTAACCATGTATGATTGATTCATTATTAATAAATTTCAAAACATTCATTTTTAAACATATATTTTTATCAATCACAGACAAATTTAAATTACAAGAGTATCCAAATTACTTTTTTAAACTTCATGATGTTAAAATTTAAAAGTATAATCTATATTTTGGCTTTGTAGCCAAGTTGTTAAAAAAACGTACAGATTAAATAAAAATTGAAAGTAACCTTTTGAAAATTGCCTTAAAAATGCAAAAAGATTATTTTTTTAATTTGGAAGTCAAAAGTCATTAAAATGAATGCGAAAGCATTTAATTGAAGTTGCCACTTTTCAGATTTCCCCCCAAATTTTTTATGCATTTCGGAATTTTTAGCCCAATTTGGGAATTTTTTTACCCCTGGCTGGGAAAATCTGGCACTTAAGACTTCGCAACTCTGGAATCGCAATCAGTTTAATAGATAATGTTTATAAATGTATTTAATTTATTATATTTTCAAGGGTTCGCGCAAACATTTGTACACTTTTATTATAAAATATAAAAAGTTTGGGGGCCCCAAATCGTCGGGGGCCCGTGGCTTTAGCCCGCTCAGCCCCCCCCCCTTAATCCGCCATAGACCTAGCTACACCATATCCATGAGGCACAAATTAAACCCTAGCTACACCATATCCATAAGGCACATACCCTAGCTACACCATATCCATGAGGCTCATACCCTAGCTACACCATATCCATAAGGCAACTCCCCTAGCTACACCATATCCATAAGGCACATGCCCTAGCTACACCATATCTATGAGGCACATACCCTTGCTACAGCATATCTGTTTCATATTCTTTATTTATTTAAAATAACCGATTATTAAATCGTTGCTACTATTTGCATTCTCACATGTATTCATCAAGAATACATTTAAAATAAAACAGATATTATATTTCTGTATGATTTCTAACGGCATATATCCACGTTATACTTAATTGCTGTACGTATTATTATTACGTAACTCTTTGTTCTTCTATCTATCCATGAGTGTTTTGAGGTTTATTGATTAAACTAATAGTGTTATTCTTGTCAGTTTTAGTATAAATAAATTTTTCAACAAGATTTTGCTGACTTGAATCTTTATTTGTTTGAAATTATGTTTGGAAAAAAAGGTAAGGCCAAAATTCCAAAAACTGAAGTATATAAGAGCCACAAAGGATCTACAGCGTTAGTCCGAGATTGAAAGGGGGATTCACTGGGACACAGCTCCTGATTCCAGGTCTGGTCTCGGTTAGCCACCTGTAGATGGGAGGAACATGAGGTGTTAGAATATAGGTGTGTTGGGAGTCCGTGGTGATAACGAGGTGTAGTGAAGATGACAGGTGAGAGTGAGGTGTAGGGGAGATGACAGGTGAGAGTGAGGTGTAGTGGAGATGACAGGAGATAGTGAGGTGTAGTGGAGATGATAGGTGAGAGTGAGGTGTAGTGGAGATGACAGGTGATAGTGAGTTGTAGTGGAGATGACATGTGATAGTGAGGTGTAGTGGAGATGATAGGTGAGAGTGAGGTGTAGTTGATAGGACAGGTGAGAGTGAGGTGTAGTGGATAGGACAGGTGAGAGTGAGGTGTAGTGGAGATGACATGTGATAGTGAGTTGTAGGGGAGATGATAGGTGATAGTGAGGTATAGTAAAGACCTTGAGATTAAAATGGTGTAGGCGACAAATATTATTTGTAACGCATTTTCACATTATTTTCAAGAAACTCAATTCACTCTTTGCTAAGCTCAATGTAAACACTGACTAAGTTCTTGTAATTAAAATACTATAAATTACTTGGGACGTTAGTATTGAGTGTGATACATCCGTTGATGCTGCACGCCTCCTTGCACGCGGCCTGAGCTCCCACAGAGAACTGCTGTAAGGCATCACAATTAGGGCAGATGTCCGCACAAACCTTGTTCTGGAACAACGTCTCAAATGACCTGTCGAAAACAAGGCATGGATGAGAGGTGACCAGTGGTCAGACAAAGACAAGGCAAGGATGAGAGGTGACCAGTGGTCAGATAAAGACAAGGCAAGGATGAGAGGTGACCAGTGGTCAGACAAAGACAAGGCAATGGTGGAGTGGATTACGAAGAGTAAAAAATCCTGTTATGTATGATTACAAACTTGAATTTGAAGAAACAATGAACTCTATTCTTTTTTCCATCTCATTGAATTTAGTTGTGAGCATGTCGGGTTAAGTCGTGTTTTCTTGTCTGACCTTTTTTTTTACAACTAGTTTCTTTAACACATCAATACATGAAAGTCATCAAACAACAGCATTCTTTTAAATTCTGTTTATCCTTGTAAAATATTTAATTGCTTGCAAAGTTGACTTGTCATTTGAAAGTAATTTACTTAAATTTGTATATCAATCTTCCAACATTTTGGCTAAAATGTGAACGTAAAATCACAGAATTTGTTTCGCTACTTACGCCTTGCATTGTGCGTTGTTTCCATCTTTGCATTCAATGACTGCCTCAGCAAAGATGTTCAGGGTGTTATCGAGTCTGATGGGTTGTCCATTTACACAGAAGAAGTCCAAAATGCCCAGTACCTTGTCCAGTCCAACTTTTTTGAGAAGGTCGAACACGGGCTGTAAGCCACCAGCCGATAAGATACACAGGAGTTTGTCCAGAACATCGAGACCAAGTAACTTGCCATCTTTTATGATGAACTCTGCCAGCTGAAGAAGTTGGGGGACTCCCAGTGTTTTCAACAGATCAAACAACACCTTCTCTCCTAGACCGTTCAGAAGAACAGACAGAATACCGGCACCAGATGTCCCATTGACAGCGGCACAAAGATCTGAATTGAATTCTATAACAGCAGTAACGCCAACTTCTTTCAGCAGATCTATAACAACTTTCAAGCCAAGATTATTGACCAGACAGAAAACTGAATTAACAAGACCTTTTACATCAAGCGCGCCGTTCAAAGAAGCGAGGATGTCTTTCAAGTTGAGAATATCGGTCAAATTCAGGCCAATGAGTTGGTCAAGTTTTAAGGTGGAGGTCAGGTTGGTGACCAGTCCAAGGATAGAAGACAAATCTACAGTCGAAGATCCGCCTTGACAAGTTAAGTTACCAACAAAGACAAGTTTGTCCAGGCCAAGTTGTTGCACCAGTTTCACCACGTCTCCAACAACCGGAAGGGATTTCAACAAACAAACCACGGGCTCTAGAGCACCCAGGCCACCTTGGAGAAGGGGGCCCAATATTCCACCGGCCCCCGGGGCGCTACATGCTGAGTTCAGGGCTCCCAGAAGTGACAGATTAAGTTCCCCTAAAAGTTGCTGTACTCCCCCCAGACCAAGATTGTTTAAAAGACATCCAACTTGACCCAAAAGTTGTTCTAAGTTGAGGCCAGTTGACTTGATCAAGTCACTGAATAGAGGTTGTCCGTCTTTGCAGTTGGCATTGGTGATGTTTAGAAGTACGTCTACTCCAAGCTGTTTGGCCAGGCCGACCACGACATTGAGACGCAGTCCATGTTTGACCAGACATAACACTTGACTGATAGTCTTTGGAATATCCAGTAGATTTTCCACGCTGAGCTCAGAAGCCAGATTCACAAGAGTATCCAAACCTGATGAGATTATGAGATCTACTTTCAGAGAACCCAGGAGTTGGGAAAGAATGTCAGAAGTTGTAGAATTGGCTTCAACAATTGGGAGGCCAGAACACTTGACGTTTGGGAGTCCAATTAGTTTACCTACCCCGATGTTTTGAACGAGTTGTAGAGCCGATTGTAAGCCCAGTTTTTTAGTTATACACAAGACTTCATTGACTACTGGGAGAGATAGGACATTTTTGAAAACCAAAGAGAGAAGGTCATTTCCGCCATCAGCTTGGCAAACCTGGTCAAGTCCTAAAATTAGGTCAAGTTTGACGACTTTCAATAGTTGCAAGACAATGCCAAGACCGTGGTGTTCTAAGATACAACCTACTTGGTTTACAAGACCGACGACTCCACCGAGAAGACCAGTTTTGCCATCCAGCAAACCTTTCAGAAGACTTCCATTAGGTCCCCCAAGAAGACCTGTCACGAGCCCAGATTTCGGATCAAGTAAGCCACTTAAAAGACCTTTTTCGCCGAGAAGAGCTTTCAAAAGATCGTTATTGCCAATTATACTGTTTAAAAGACCTTTATTACCTAGGAGATTATTCAAAAGGTTATTCGGCACACCCAAAATGCCACCCAAGAGCCCATTATTGCCCAGCAATCCACCTAGAAGGCCATTTCCACTAGTTCCGGTGTTAGTTTGACCACCTAAAAGTCCACCCAAAAGTTGTGGTTCTGGATTTGATTCGATCGTGACAGCCGCTCCTAGTACAAGGAAGACAACCGCGAGTAGCTTCATCTACAGTCAAAGAAAAAACACAAAAAACCTGAAACTTTTTTGCCAAAACACACCGAAATGTCGCCCCATTTCCTCAAACAATAGTTCTTGCATGGCGCGTATAAACAATGTTACGACATTTTAACTGCTTCACTGAAATAGAATGCTTTCATTATAATTGTAATATTAATAATTATTCCATTAGATTTGTTCAAGTTTGTTTAAGTTTAAGCACGACCATTTACTTTCCAAAGATTTTCAAACATTGAATGACCAAAATGCGTTCACCAAAGATCGAAACTAAGATTAATATTAAGTCACCGCCTATTTGATTTAGTCTGCTAAAAGTGATACATGATTAAACATTACAGTTGGTTGTAAAATGAATCCTAAAATTTGGTCCTCGAAAGTTAAAGAATTTAACTTTCATTTGAGAATTGCATATCTTTAATTTTCTTATTACTTAAACAATAAGAATAAGGGGGAAAATGCTTTTCAACCAAACAAAGCCAACAACGGTTTTAGAAATCTGATGCCATATTTGGCTTTGCTATCGGAAAGTTTTCATTTTGCTTCCTTTACTGTTAAAACGAACCGTTTATATTTAACTACAGACTTACTTTGTTACTGCTGGTCTACAAAACAACAAGCTGGACTTAGAGAGCAACATTCTTACCAAATCTGCACGAGTTTATATACAAGTTGTCTCCACTTAATTACTGTCCATAGACACCTAATGTAACACATTGGACCCCGCGACACTGTCAAAACAATGTTTGAGTTACATCAATAAGTCGAGTATTTCAGATAGACGTGTCATGTGTAGGTGTTCGTTAGAATATTTCATTTCTTCATGATAAATAATGAACAGAAATTAGGAGCAATGTACTTTGTTGTCAGTCTTTTTGTAAGTGGTTAAGCTTCTTTCTTTACGGTTGGGGGTTCGTGCAAAGAGGGAGAAATCCATTGATCGTTCCAAATGGAAAGATGTGTGATGTGTTGGAACAGGCCAGGGCCCTATAAGGGCTGTAATGTATGATGTATTATTTTATCGTTTTTCTCCCATATGAAGTATTTAGTATCCATGTAAAATGTACTCTGTAATATATTGTTCCCATGTATAATAATGTTATCTTTCATTTCTTGTGCTTATTTATTTTTGTATTTTAAAAAAATTCACAGGACCCATTGTATTTCATTTTTGCTATGTATCTCTTCTATGAATGAGATACCCGGCTAAAATCACTCATATCGAGCCATTCGACACACTCTTCTTTTCTTAAAGTTTACTTTAAGCCATTCTTGACAAACAGAGCATTATTACATTTATGATTCATTTATTTCAAAATATCCCAATTTTATTGTCTATCGGTTGGATTTTTTTCTTTATCATTATTTTTAGCCAAAACACTCTTTCTGAGCATTCATATCACTGGCAATGCACATTGTGGCCATTCATATAGCACTGACTCAGCTATGACAAGGGAAATAGCCATACGCCTTAAATGTTAATTTGTGATGCATCTATTTACAAATTAATTGCAATCAGTCCATCTATCTATACATTTCTAACTGACTGTCAATTCATACATCTATAAATGATCAAAATTACTGTCAATTCATATATCTACAATGTCAAAATTACTGTCAAATCATATATCTACAAATGTCAAAATTACTGTCAATTCATCCATCTACAATGTCTAACTTACTTTCAATTCATCTATTTTCAAATGCCTAGCTTACTATCAATTCTTCTATCTACAAATGTCTAAATTATTGTCAGTCACGCCCTGATTTTGTTTTACATGAAGTTCATTCCGATCTCGTACAATAATATCAATATCCTGAATTCAATCTTGTTAGGAGCCTACCCCCCCCCCTTGACATCAAATGGCAAGAGAAAGTCCCCAACACAGAGGTCCTGGCTCAAGCAAGCATGAGCAGCATTCCAGCCATACTAAGCCAAAGACGCCTCCGTTGGCTTGGACACGTCAAGAGAATGAAAACTGGTCGCTTACCCAAAGATGTGCTATACAGCGAGCTTGCTACGGGGAAAAGGTCGGTTGGTCGGCCATGTCTCAGATACATGGACATATGCAGGTGAGACATAAAAGTAGCCAACATTGACATACAAAACTGGGAAAACCTGGCTGAGGATAGGACCACGTGGCGGGCTATAGTGAAAGAAGGATCACTAAGAGCAGAGGAGCAAACTAGGGAAGAAGCAGTTGGAAAAAGAGCGAGGAGAAAGGCCTGGCAACACTGCCCCATTACATTTGTGTATGTAACATGCAGAAGAGACTGTCACTCAAGGATTGGTCTCATCAGCCACACCAAGAGCTGCACATAATAAAGATAAATCTATAGTCTTTCGTAGACGGACAGATGCCCTACCCCCCCCCCCCAGTTTGTTAGGAGCCTACAACTCCCATCTTTTGTACCCCGGACATTGGACCAGTTTTGTCACCAGAAAGTCATTTCAATGAGGTTAGTCAGATTAAATTTTTCGATTGTCAATTTTACATGACCAAACTAATTGTTTTTCAATATTCTTTCGATTTTCTGCTGTTGAAGACTGGTCAAAAATTGTTTCTCCAAATTGATCAATCAATAAATAAAGCTCAAATTTATTGTTTTCATTGCACTATTAGTTTGTGTATTTTGTATTTTATTTAAAAGCTGTAAAGCAGTCTCATTCTATAAGATTCATTAGGATATATTAATGGGAGTGGCAAAATAAATAAACCACCTGATGAAAACAAAGTATATCACTGGGTATAATAAGCTACAATTTTATAAGTCACGATTCCCTCCCTACCCGCAACATCTTCATGTTCTAGTCAATTTTGAAATTTGATTGTTAGCTGTCTGTAACGAGAAAGCGTTGTTTAGTTGAAGACTTGGTATTTAGTTAGGTTTGTTATTTTCAATTTCAAGCTTAATTAACCGCTGGCTGTACAGGTCACGTGACAGATGTGTAGTGCTGACATCGATACTTTGGATCACCTAGAGTAACTTGAGACCTGATTGGTTGATTGAAACTGTCACATGACCTCAGGCTTCTAGCACGTGACTTCAAGCATCTGTCACGTGCCTGGGGACCTCATGCATCTGTCACGTGACCTCAAGAATCTGATGAAGTGGCATTAGAAGTATCATTGGTGACAAGTACTCTATCTTCTTTACATGAATTAATAATGCATATTTTATCTTTTATATATCTTTAATATTTTATTCTCTTACATTTCTTATATATGTATCTATTATATTTGTTTTATTTTACAGACGCTCCTACTATATGAATATTGTAGCGCCCTACGCTTACATTTTAAAAAAATTCACAGATATTGAATTAAACGTTCTAAACACCATCATTGACATCTACTACAACATCATTGACATCTACTACAAAATAATTGACATCTTATCTATCTATCTTTTACAGACGCTCCTTCTATACAGAAGATCATCGCGTCCCACGCTTATATATGGTTTGTAACTAGCCTTGCATTCTTATTAGAGTTTAAAATGTTGTTAAAGTGTTGGTTTTTAATGGTTTCTTAAGGCAACCCAGTCCACGCTCGAATTCCGGACGGGAAGAAAGAAAAATTGTATGTGTTTGTTCTTGCATACGGAATAACAAAGGTGTCTTTATCCTTATGTCTATCTGAGGGTTATTTTAAGTTATCTCTGTGTTTTATTTCTAAATCAGAATTAATCCCTTTATCTATAATTACTACTTTAATTTTGGTTCTTCTATCCTTCCAGTGTTTCAAGATTTAATGATTTAACTAATGGTGTTACTCTTGTCAGTTTTGAATATTCTCCAGTAATGAATCTGGCAGCTCCTTTTGAATTTTTAATCAATATTTTCTTAGATGGATGGGTCCCATACAGAAGATGCATGGTCTAGTACAGGTCTCGCCAATGTGAGGTAACATTTTAGTTTTACATTTGTAAAAGTTTCTTTTTATAAAACCTAAGGTTTTGTTTGATTTTTTAATAACTTCATTGACATGGGGATTTCATCATAGTTTCTCATTTATCATGACTCCTGAGTATTTTGCATTTTTTCCATTAATGAAATATTTTGAATTTGTTTGTTTCTATTTCTTTGTAACTCTTAACAGTTGACACTTTTCTGGGTGGAAAGATAAACTATAATTATTTTCACATTTTATCAATTCATTCAAGTACTTTTGTAAAATTTTGCTATCTTTTTCTGACTTAATTGTTCTATAGATTGTACAATCATGAGCAAATAACCTAACTTTTGTTCCTGTTCAGATGCATGTTGTTGGGTAAGTCATTTATATAAATTAGAAAAAGTAAGGGACCTAGCACAGTTCCTTGTGGAACTCCTGAATTAACCTTTATTGGTGCAGATTTAGATCCATTAATTATTACAGTTTGCTCCCTACCTAAAACGAAATCTTGGATCCAATGATGTAAGGGACCTGAGATTATAAAGTAAAGCTTCTTTTTTTATTTATTTATTTTTTTTTTTGGGGGGGAAGGGGGGAAACTAAGGTAGTGAACTTTGTCAAATGTTTCTGAGAAGTCTAGTAATACTATTTTTATTCGATCATTATTGGCTAATCCTTTTGAACCTTTTAATTGTGTTTCACATGATCTACTTCAATATCACTCATACATATATGAACATCATTGACATCTACTACAAAATCACTCATATACACAAGAGTAACGTTAACTAAGAATTGCTCCATTTATAATAAGGGAACAGACATTGACTGGCATTGACTTACATTGACTGTTGCATGCTCAAACAAAACAGGACAGTAATGAGAAACTTTGATATCAATACAGAGTTGTTGTTTCCAAACAGATGTATCAGTAGCTTTATACCTGACACCTTGTTTGACTTGCTTTCAGTGGAGTAGCTAGGGGTTGGGTAGGGGGTCCGAATTCGAAAGTCTCCCGGGACTATTGAGGGGGCCCCAAAGGAGTGTACATTATCTCATGTCATGATGCCAAATGTCAAAATGCAGGCCCCTCCCTCACAAAGACCAGCCCCCGGGATCCCAAATCCCTAGCTACGCCACTGCTTGCTTTGATATTTTTTTTATTCTGTAGGCTACTCCGACTTCCATAAAATGCACACTTTATATTTATTTTCAGGTCATTTATGTGGCTTTTCTTTTTTTTTTTTTAAATAAAAAATATATATTCATTTGTTTGATATATTTTTTGTTGAGAAATTCTCTTTAAGAACGTATCCAATATTTAAAGTAGTCGTTGACATTCTATCAGTATTAGGATTGAATTCTTTGATGTAATAGGACAATTTTCTTTATACTTATACTTCTTCCCAGTTTAATAAATTAAAATAATAAATAATAATATTAATATAATTCAAATGGAATTTTTAAAAATTCATTTGTAAAAAATAAGCCAAAGAAAAATATTGTATGTAGTGTTCTTTAATTACTTAATCTTATGACTGGTTTTGAAGGAAAACATGTTTGACTCATTCAATAAATTTCCAAAATTATTCTAATTTCTAGAGACAAGTTGAAGGTCGGTTCATTCCTTGTCAGCAACAAGTCGCCATTCCGCCATTTTGTTATCCACCTGTTGATAAACATAAATAGATATAAAGATGTGAGAACAAATCCAATGAGAATCCCCAGATTATCCCAAGATTTCGTGTAGCTAGAAGAGTTTTCTACCTTTGGAGGTGTAACATGATGTCACCCTAACGACATGACTTCCGGTTGAAGGAGGGGGGGGCAGCGTTAGACCTCATACTTTAGTTAAGATCAGGGGACAGTGAGTTTGATGACCCTGAATCGTATGACAGCTATGAGCACCGGATCCTAGCAGTATCGGAAAACGTCATGTTATTAAAATTGATAGTTTGTATGGGTGGGTTTGTGGGGGGGGGGGTCGGTAGGGTAAAGTTGAAGTTATGGGTCTTTGTGAGATAAGTACTGTGACCATTTCCCCTATTGTATACGTTGTTGGTCTATACGTGTTCAGCATTTTGACCATTTCCCCTATTGTATACATCAGCCAGGTGGATGGTCAATTCAAAGACCAGTTCAAAGGTAAGCTACGAGATTAGTTCAAGAGTAAATACAAAAAGGATATTCATAGGCACACATCAAATAAAAATACTTTTTTCCTAACAAATAATAATGAAATGTCTTATCGAACAATTCTTTGATTATTCTAAATCAGAATTACGATACTCGTTCTAAATTCGTCTTTTTGGACAAAATCTAGGGGGAAATTGTTGTTGTTATTTTCCCCCCTTCTTTTTCTATCTTTTTTTCGGGGGGGGGGGCGGTTGGCTAACGAGCGGGACATATGTGATTTGTGCATACACATTGAATATTGGTGTCGTTATTTTAGATCATCAAGTTTTTTGTCACCATTCTACAAGATTCGACTGCTTTACCGGAAGCTATAAAATATTACTTAACATCTGCACTTACCTTATTTGTTAATTTTATTTATTTTTATGAATGTTTTAATAAATTGTTTTACGTTTTTTTTTTCAACTACGAAATTTAATTTACGCTATTTCGCCACTGTTTACCAATGAAACAAAACAAGTAATAAAAACTCGACTTATTATTTAAACGCAAATTCCAAAATAGAATTTCTGATTACATTAAAAGTCGATTGAAATAAGTAATTGTGCAAGTAAAACAAATATGACGTCAAGTCCCCTTGAGCTACATAACACCAAGAATGTGTCAATATAATTCGCACCACGCAACAGTTTAACATAAGCATTCACAAAGCTGGATTAACCCATAACCTATCATTCTAGATTAAATTAAAATTAATTTAAAATCAATAATTTTGAAACTAAACATAACAATTGTTTTCAAAAATTGCAACTAAAATTATTGTAGTCTAACGAAAAGACACTCTTCAAATATTCCGTCTGCAACATTCTAGCTAAACATTATTAGCTATCGTTTGGCGTTTATTTCAACACGACAGATGTTATGGTTGGCGAGAAATTGACAAAATATTGATATTTGTTCGGGTTTTTGTTTTTGTTAGTTTGTTTTTTATTTTCCATGAAATCCAGTAAACCTTTTCGGTATTTTTTTTTTTTGCCATTGCACATCCTTGGAAACTGTTTAGCATATTTGCAAAATATCCAAACCCTCTATCTGGTATGGTTCAGGGGGAGTTGCATGTGCAAGCTCCACAGACGTTTCTACTATATAAACGTAATTAACCCCATGGGAAATTACTTTTAAAAAATACCGGTAGCTTTTAAGGTCGGTTTGCGAGCGGGTTACACACTTCTATACTCCCTCCC
>MUZC01002091.1:374966-389767 GCA_002072015.1 Radix auricularia | reverse complement strand
GGGGTGTAAATAGAATCGAGTTTTGATTGCATACACTCCTAGTACAGGTCAAATGAACTCGTTCTAAAATATTCCTAAATATTCTATCAAATTTTTTCCTAAATTAAAATAAAACAAGTTCAACGGGAGAAAAGCTTTTGAATACAATTAATATTGAATATGCAAGGTTGCTGTTCATGAAATAAAAAGTAAATAATTGCTTTCCCAAGTAATTTTAATTATGATAATAAACAATTATTTTAAAAAAAAAAATTTGTTTAACTTTAGACAAAGGATGACCAAAAAAAAATAGTGTTTTCGTTTTAAAGAAAATTTATTGAGAAAAACAAGACTTTAAATCAAGAACAATGATATCCTGATGTATCCGTCAGTCACGATTTGATCTTAATGTTACATTTAAAGTGAACTGGGCCGGGGGGGGGCGGGGGGAAGAGGGTAAACTGATTCCCGTGACAGCCAATCCCATTATATCAATGTTTACAATACATCTTGATTTAAAAATATAAACATATAATCATTTAAACACATAAACATATAAACACTTAAACGCATAAACATATAAACACCCCATAACGACAAATAAACATGCAGTAAACAGAAACTGTTTTCTTGAAGGTTAAAACACACAAAATGAACAAGGAGTAAAAGCAAAAGGATGGACACAATTTATAATAAAGTAAACTTAAAGTAAAAACAAATAAAAAATTGACACATTTTACAACATAAATGTACATTGACAGTAAAACTTGATTTGAAGCACAGATAACACAACAATAACTCACCTTGCGCATGCAGGTGTTGTGCCAAGTCTGCAGTCTATGACAGCAGGGCCGAAGAACTCCGCATTGGCGCTTAGTCTGAGTGGTTGCCCTTTGGGGCAGAAGTATTTGTAGACGTCCAAGAAGTTACCTGCCCCTGTTTGTTTTAAGATATCCTGCAAGGCCTGTGCGCCGATGGCTTGGAGCACGCACAGAATCTGTTTGAGAAGCTCCGCCCCCAAAAACTGACCATTGACCACCAGGAAGTTGGCCAGCGTCACGACAAAGTCGACCCCCAGCTGGTTGATGAGGCCCAGCATGACGTCAGGGCCGATGTTGTCCACTAAAATTTTCAGGGAGTTGCTGCTGGACAATCGGCTGCCGACATCACAAAGACTGGTGCTCAAAGTTGCGGCAGCGGTGAGTCCAAGTGATTCAACGGTCAACACCGCTGTCACTAAACCCAATTGTTTTATTGAACAAGACAATTTGTCGACGAGTGTTTTCAGGTCAATGTTCCCCGCCAGGGAAGAAATGATTTTCTCAAGTCTTGGGACGTCTGCTAGGTTTATGCTGGCAGTAGCATTGACGCCAAATCTCAGTACGAGCTCAATGACAAGTTTACCAGTTAATGACGTCAGGTTTACTAGTTGAGAACCCCCGGGACAAATAATTTCCTGCAGACGACCGAGCTTTGCGACGTCTAGTACCGAGATCAGGTCCTGAGCAGCGTCGGGCTTAAGACCGTTAAACACACAAGCGACCTTGACGAGGACATCTGTGCTGAGTCCGGTCTTGAGGAGTGTGTCGATGAGAGTCCCGCCCCCTGAGGAGCTACACAGTGTGTTGAGTTTGACCAGGAGAGTCAGCTGGTTTGTTGCGATGCGAGTTTCAACATACCCGAGGCCCAAAGAGTTGATCAGACATCCGAGTTTGACGATGACTTCCTGTAGCGGGAGCCCAGTGACCCGGACCAGGTCGCCGAACAGAGGTTCCCCGACTTTGCAGTGTGTGTTGGTGATGTTGAGGACAGCGTTCAGACCCAGAGTCTTGATCAGGTCGACAACAACGTTCAGTTTCAACTGCTTGAGTAGACATAGAAGCTGGGCGATGACTTTAGGTACATCCAAAACATTGGCCGCGGCGAGTAGTTTAGCGAGGTCCACAACGGCACTCACGCCTCCCTGCAGCAAGAAGTTGACATCAAGAGACAGCAGAAGTTTGCTCACAATATCGGCTACGGTGGAGTTGGCCTCAAACAGGGGGCCCCCAGTACAGTTAGCGTTCAGAAACGGAAGTGCCTTGTCAACACCTAATTTCTGAATTACATCAAAGACCGGTTTTGTACCCAGACTTTTCGTAAAGCAAAGAACTTTGTCAACAAGCGGCAGGTTGGTGCCGTTACTGAAGAGTAGAGACAAGAGGTCCCCGCCTTTAGGGTCCTTACATATCAAGTTAAGGCCTAAAAGTTTATCTACGTTGAGACCCTGGACAAGGTCCGAGACTACGTTGAGCCCGAGACGGCTAAGAAGACAAAGAAGTTTGTTGACTAATCCAATGATGCCGTCATCCCCCACTAGACCCCCCAGCAGACCCCCTTTTCCCCCAAGTAATCCACCTAGAAGACTGCTGTTTCCACTGCCAGCAAGCAAACTTCCGAGAATTCCTTTTTGTCCGATGATCCCTCCGAGAAGCCCGGTACCATTACCTCCCCCTAGTAGGCCACCCAACAGGCCACCACCAGGCTTACCTCCCCCTAGTAAGCCACCCAACAGGCCACCACCAGTATTACCTCCCCCAAGTAAGCCACCCAAAAGGCCACCACCAGCCGTACCTCCCCCAAGTAAGCCACCCAAAAGGTCTCCACCTAGCAATCCACCTGATTGTCCTCCCCCTAATAAGCCACCCAGAAGGCCACTTCCTGCACCATCTCCCCCACCCCCTAAAACACCACTTACCAGGCTATTGACTATACCCAGCGGACCCCCTCCCCCTTCCCCTCCCNNNNCTCCCCCTCCTAGCACTCCACCAAGAATGCCATTAGAACTTAAAAGATTACCCAATAGACTACCTCCCCCTCCCCCTCCTAGTACAGCCCCCAGCAGTTCTCTCTCGTCAAACTCTACGGCCTCGGGTCTGACGTCATCACTTTCTCTGATAACAGGAGTCGCCTCCAACAGGACCACACCAAGGATAAGAAATGTCGCTGCGACAAATGTCTTCACCTGCAACAAAAAGAAGTACAAAATACGTGTGGTAAAAAAAAAAATGTCTTTTGCTCAATTTACTTTGCGATCTAAAAATCAATGGACAACAATCTAAGGGAGCTAACAATCTCAAAGCAAGAGAAGAGGAAGACATTAAGTTTCCATAATTTAATACCATGTATCTTACTATACGTTGTTGACATAACTCTCTCCTGTACCATGTATCTTACTATACGTTTGTCGGGTATCGTTTTCTAGGGTTTAAGGTTCCCGGAGTTCACACCAACACTGTTGTACAATTAATGCAATTCAAAGTCCTTTTCAACAGCACAACCTTTATTGACAGGTATGTAACTTGACATCAATGTAATCAACTATCCGGCGTACAGTCCCGCCAGCCAACACACAACTCTAACAGTTCCGCTCTTCTCGTGTTCACCCACCGGTGATCTCTCAACACGCCACTGGTCTCTGCCGCCTAACCCCTTGTCCTCTCACTGCGTCTCTCCTTACACATCGAGACCCACGAGTTATATACCCGTGACCCCTGGACAGACCTTGGGTGGACATGAACACATTCACACGTGAATTGAGATTCGTTCACATTCAAAATACGATCTTGTGACCAGGCAAAAATACAACTTTAAAACGCAGTGGTTCTCATACCCCTGACAACGTTGTTGACATAACTCTCTCCTGTACCATGTATCTTACTATACGTTGTTGACATAACTCTCTCCTGTACCATGTATCTTACTATACGTTGTTGACATAACTCTCTCCTGTACCATGTTGTTGACATAACTCTCTCCTGTACCATGTATCTTACTATACGTTGTTGACATAACTCTCTCCTGTACCATGTATCTTACTATACGTTGTTAACATAACTCTCTCCTGCCAAGTCGTAGCTGTAAGACCAAACTAAATTATTTCATGGAAATCGAGAATTTTTTTATTCTTTAAATACAAACTTAGCAGTGTGAAATTTATTTTTGAAGAATTTTTTTTTAAATTGTAAACTTGAGGTAAAAGGTTCTTGGGATTGTCTTCTACCATTAGACATAAAATGTTAGGTGTCAAGAACCTATCTGTATTGGAACAATGTTTAGCTTAATTATTATCAGAGGCGAATAGAAAGAAAAAAAAATGAAAAGGAGTTAATTTGTGGGAAATTTGAGGTATAAGGTGTGTGGTAATGTTGTGGTAGATGAGTGGGAAATTTATGGTAGGTGTGTGGGAATATTTTAGCTCAATGGGACTGTGGGAAGTGATTTAAATTAGACTAAAAATCTAGGTCACACACGTGCAATGCGTCTTCAAAGGTGGGGGGGGGGGCTTCTGGTGATTGCCCGTCCGTGAAAATCTAAATTTACATCGTTTCATGAACTGATATGATATCACGTGATGCAAGATTCTACAACAAACATCGTACATGCTGTTTATTGAGATTCAAATACCTGAGAACACAAAGATGACCAAATAATCCAAAATTCAAGAATTTTAACAAATTCATTTTACTGCTCAGTTTTAAGAAATACAATGCCTTTTTTTCAATTAATTTTCCACTCCATTTAATTCTAAAACTTGTCTAAATCTAATGTTGATCTCAACTTTTTTGGTTAAAAAACAGGGTGAATTTGTAATACGTTATAAAAGAAAAGATCAAATTTTAAGTCCAGGTAAAAGAAAATATCAAATTTTAAATCTAGGTAAAAGAAAATATCAAATTTTAAGCCTAGGTAAAAGAAAATATCAAATTTTACGTTTAGGTAAAAGAAAAGATCAAATTTTAATAAGTCCAGGTAAAAGAAAAGATCAAAATTTAAGTCGAGGTAAAAGAAAACATCAAATTTTAAGTCGAGGTAAAAGATGAGATAAAATTGTAAATCTTGGTAAAAGAAAAATATCAAAATGTAAGTAGCGGTAAAAGCCACGATGAGAGAAAGATAAAACACCAAGAAGAGTTCTAATGATGACGTAAATCTTCTAATGATGACGTAAATCTTCTAATGATGACGTAAATTTTCTAATGATGACGTAAATTTTCTAATGATGACGTAAATCTTCTAATGATGACGTAAACCTTCTAATGATGACGTAAATCTTCTAATGATGACATAAATCTTCTGATGACGTAAATCTTCTAATGATGACGTAAATCTTCTAATGATGACGTAAACCTTCTAATGATGACGTAAATCTTCTAATGATGACGTAAATCTTCTAATGATGACGTAAATCTTCTAAAGATGACGAAAAGACCAGACGCTATACATTACCATTTTCGTGAGATCAGCAAGTCCACCACTGTGCAAATGGTCGTTGTGAACGGACTTGGGTCAGTGTTCCTTATATAGTTTGTTTGTTGGTTCATTAGACAGATCTGGAGTGAGATAACAAGAGATAGCTCACACGCTCGCTGTCAGTCGGATATCTCAGTAGTCTAATCTTCTGCTAGTTATTGGTACACACTACATCAAAAAACGTCAAATTCACAGCGAAAAAACGTTTTCAATTTCCCCTCGGGCTATGTCACATGATACCATGAGGGTGGGATTTCTTAAGGAGCGGTGGGTTTTCTGAGCGCTTTCTGACCTATCTGGTGATCTATCTGGTGATCTAGGTCTGAGATATTGTGAAGGTAAGAACGCTACAGGTGTGATGACATACTCGAGAGTGTCACAAGGAGCGGATAAACATGGCAGCTGTAATATGATGTCGTGTTGGACTCTAGTAGAAAGTAGGTCATATCTCCCAGTCCCCAGCATCGTGATGACGTCAGCTGCACGTACCAAAACGGGCATGCGCGTGGTATAGAAAATGGCTGCTGCAAAGAATTTGGCCAAAACGCAATGCCGTTAAATATGTGTTACTAATTATTGGTAAGACACGGAATTGCTTCCGATGTTAATTAAGTAAAAAAATGTTTGATATAAATAGGCCATCATAGACCATAATGCCCTAATAAAGCATGTGTTCCATGAGACCTCAATGTGGCCAAAAGGGCCCGCATAGACTCTCTCTCTCTCTCTCTTCTCTCTCTCTCTCTCTCTCTTTCTCTCTCACACACACACTATATATATACCCCTCGCACTCTCTGGAATAAGTGCGCTGAATTATAAGACAGTGGAGCCTCGGTATCCGTTTAATCCGTTCCAGACACTTGGACTTAATACCAAACAGAACGTATACCAAACAGAACGTATACCAAACAAAACGTATACCAAACAGAACGTACACCAAACAGAACGTATACCAAACAGAACGTATACCAAACAGAACGTACACCAAACAGAACGTATACCAAACAGAATGTATACCAAACAGAACGTATACCAAACAGAACGTATACCAAACACAACGTACACCAAACAGAACGTATACCAAACAGAACATATACCAAACAGAACGTATACCAAACAGAACGTACACCAAACAGAACGTATACCAAACAGAACGTATACCAAACAGAACGTATACCAAACAGAACGTATACCAAACAAAACGTATACCAAATATAATTTTAACATGAAATAAAGAGAAAAAAAAGATTAATCCGTTCAGAACTCATGTTTAGTGAATTTACTTCAAATGTACCAGTTCACTCTATTGTAGCAAATAAACTCCTTCACACTTGAGACTTGTGATTCATACAAGTTACATGTGCGTATTTTGTGTGTGTAGTGTGTGTGTGTGTGTGTTTTCCCCAGTCTTAAACTAATAATTTCTAGCTCTCACGCTGTTAGTGTTCCGAACAATAGGTCGTATACCAAGCAAAATGTTTCGCGTCAATACAGGAGTATACCAAGATGAACTTATACCAAAACAGAGGTATACCGAGGTTCCACCAGGGCCGGACTAACTTTCCGTCTTTCCGTGCAAAAGCGCAGAGTAAAAAAAAAAGTCGAAGGGCGCAAAATTCATTTCATTGAAATGCGGAGGAGCGATCCAAAAATGAATTTTTAAAAAGTCCCCCAAAAATAAGGCAAAGAACCATTTTTAGTAGAATTGCTTTTAAATGTATCCCTTTGAATAATAGACGATTCATATAAAGAAACAAAATTGATTTTAACCCATGCCGCAGTGAGTTTCGTGGCGAGAGGTTGTATCCTTTTTTCTACGTCGAAAATGTTGTAACTAGGATATTTTGCGCTCAGGGAAATTTAAAAAAAAACAAAAAACTATGCACTTGGCGCCCATGATCCTTGCCGTTTCATCAAATTTTACTATGTTATAAAGCTGTAAGCCTCAAGTAAATATTTAAGACATCTCAGCAATGGAGAGAAAATTACCTGAAAGGATTTTGTGTTTTCTGTAGCTAAAGATTTATTTTTTTTCCACCACTGAAAAATTTCTGAAACTCCCACATTTTTGTTAGCAAACTATGGTTATGGATATTGGCAGGAATTTAGTACAAATCCTTTAAAAAATCATAAAACTAACAAAAATATTTAAAGCCAAAAGTACTGTCTTGAATTGAGTGTTCGTTTTTAGACTTCGCAAACTAATACTTCTGATAATAATTCTCAAAGATTTCTGAATGCTGAAATCCATCTTTGGACGATGGTTTTCAGCGGGTAATACCACTGTCAAATTTTGTGATAGATGCTTTGCATTTAAGAGTAGCAAAGAAAAATTTACATGAACATGATCAGAGGCGTCACTAGAGTTGGTGTCACCCAGTGCGGTAGCTCATGGTGTCACCCATGGCGGTAGCTCATGGTGTCACCCAATGTGGTAGCTCATGGTGTCACCCAGTGCGGTAGCTCATGGTGTCACCCAGTGCGGTAACTCATGGTGTCCCCCAGTGCGGTAACTCATGGTGTCACTTAGTGCGGTAGCTCATGGTGTCAACCAGTGCGGTAGCTCATGGTGTCACTTCCTCACGACTTTTCCCATAAACCTCCAACAATCCGGGGAAAGTATAGATCTATATTCGAACTAAAAATAAACGAGAATTTTTTTGGAAACAACAACTCAAAGAAGATTGTCAATTCTCTCTATATTAGCAGTTGCGAGCTTAGTAACATGAACTTTTTATAATATAAATTATTTCTATAGTCTATTAACAAAATGTTTCTTTAAAAATTGTTATGTTAACTGCTTTTTTTAATGAAGCATTTTTAATAAAATGTAATTACAAGCAGAGGCGTCACTAGGGTTGGTGTCACCCGGGGCGGTAGCTCATGGTGTCACCCCCTCACGACTTAGCCCATAGAACTCCTCTGAGTTTTCCAGTGCCAAATAACGGCAAGATACAGAATTTTACATTTTGAGTCACCCCCTCATGGTGTAACCCGCGGCGGCCCGCCCCCACCGCACCCCCTAGTGACGCCACTGATTACAAGTATTTGTGTTAATTACTGTTTAACGTTTAATGTTATAGTTTTTATTTTTTATATTTTTAATGCCCTCTGAAAATATAACAAGCCATATCCTTTTTTTTTTTTTAAAGAATACTTAATTTGTAATTACATAGGAGAGCAATTTTTTATTTTTTTTACTTTTGCATGGAATGGTTCAAAGAATAAGTCCGGCCCTGGTTCCACTCTAATCGGATGATTGGCCCCACAATTTGTTCTTGATTAAACCCTGCCAAATTAGAGCTTTGTCACAACCCGTTGCACCCATTTGTTGCCTCTGGTCGGTGTGTGTTAACAGTTAACACTGTAACTGTATAGAGTGACTGGCTGTGTAGCGGGGCTTGTGGCCTTTTGTCTAAACTTCCGCTGCGAGGCACCGGAACAAAAGATCGTGACGCGACAATTAAAGCCGCCAATGTAGTAGGTGCATTGTCGCCAAGTGTTGTCATAACAAGTCTTTTAGGGACCTATAGGAGTGGTGCTTGTTATAACCCCGTCTGTGCCTGTGCTTCTTTTGGACATCTCAGGGACCTATATGAGTGGTGCTTGTTATAACCCCGTCTGTGTCTGTGCTTCTTTTTGGACATCTCAGGGACCTATAGGAGTGGTGCTTGTTATAACCCCGTC
Source organism: Radix auricularia (assembly GCA_002072015.1). Taxonomy (NCBI): domain Eukaryota; kingdom Metazoa; phylum Mollusca; class Gastropoda; family Lymnaeidae; genus Radix; species Radix auricularia. The sequence continues at coordinate 380,809 of MUZC01002091.1, read as the reverse complement.
TGTGTCTGTGCTTCTTTTGGACATCTCAGGGACCTATAGGAGTGGTGCTTGTTATAACCCCGCCTGTGTATGTGCTTCTTTTGGACATCTCAGGGACCTATAGGAGTGGTGCTTGTTATAACCCCGTCTGTGCCTGTGCTTCTTTTGGACATCTCAGGGACCTATAGGAGTGGTGCTTGTTATAACCCCGTCTGTGTCTGTGCTTCTTTTGGACATCTCAGGGACCTATAGGAGTGGTGCTTGTTATAACACCGTCTGTGCCTGTGCTTCTGGACATCTGCTGTTTGTTGATTGGGGCAACATATTCTATAACATTCATCGGTTGACCATTCGAACAGTTTTGTTAGTGATTCTCGCTGGTCATGGCTCTTAACTGGTTGTGACGTCACACTCCAGTCAGTCAAGGAAAAACGTGTGTTTATAAACATCTTGTCAGGTGCTGTAAGGTCATGGCCTTCTAGAGTCCAGAGTCTGTTGTTATCTGACATGGATGGACACCAGAACGTTTTACTGACCCAGCTGGACGAGGAGGGGGCGTTGCCGGAAGCAGGCTACTCAGAGAGTTTGAAGGTAACACGTCATCAAGGATCTGGGTCAACACCACGTTATCAAGGATCTGGATTAATACCACGTCATCAAGGATCTGGGTCAACACCACGTCATCAAGGATCTGGGTCAAGACAACTTGTGTCCAACGATTCTGACCGGCCGTCCAGGGCCAGGCATGGGGATGGCATGGAAAGGGAGGCAAATCGGTGGGATCAAAGGAGCCCGGAATCTTCCAATACTGAGGAGTTAGGGGACTTGGGCAGTGATGACGAGAGGGACAGTGCCAGGGACGAACTCAGTGGTGATGACGTCAGAGATTCCGATTACGACACGGACTTAGAGATGGATGACGACAGTCAGTGAATTTGTTTTTACATTTTTATTAGCTGCTTCATCACAACTCTTCTCATAACTCTATTACTTACTGTTACATCTAATTAGTGTTCTTATTATAACTCTATTACTTACTGTTACATCTAATGAGTGTTCTTGTTATAACTCTATTACTTACTGTTACATCTAATGAGTGTTCTTGTTATAACTCTATTACTTACTGTTACATGAAATTCAATTTCTTGCTATCATTCATCTAATTCAAGTTCTTGCTATCATTCATGTAATTCAAGTTCTTGCTATCATTCATCTAATTCAAGTTCTTGCTATCATTCATATAATTTAAGTTCAGTCTATCATTCGTCTAATTCAAGTTCTTGCTATCATTCATATAATTCAAGTTTATTCTATCATTCATCTATTATGCGTAATTTAGTAGCTTGCATCTTGTCATGCCAGAGTGGTTGTACCCAGAAAAGTATGACCATGACGTCACGGGTCACCGGAAGTACATTCAAGTCTGCAGAGAACTCGGGGTCAAACCGATCCGTTATTTCCTGGAGCATATTCAAGACGTCCAACTCACCCTGAGACATAATGGACTCGGCCCTCAAGCCATAAAAGCAATGGCTCCGTCCTTGCAGGTCAGGTCAACTTTGTCACATGACGCAGGCATCTTCAAGATTTAGTTATCACGCGGTTTATTTCATTAATTTTAGATCACTGTTATTTAATGATAGTTACATGTGTGTGGAAAAATGTTTCTTCCTTACATCGACCCTCGGAAAACTTTCTTTAGCTGATAGATTCGTTGCTTTAAATGCATTGTATTTAATGCTGGTATCAATGATACAAACCGGTGTATCTCTTGACTTTGAAGTCTTTAATTTAGACTGATATAGTTGGCTCCCTGTACAATCACGAATTATAAACTATCGTTCGCCGTCAAAACTTCTTCTCCAACTCTGGCACTTCCTATCTTACCGTACCTTTCTCTTTCTATTCTCCAACTCTTCCTCTACGCTGTTCTGTATGCAGGTATTCTTTCTATTCCTCTGTTCCTCTGACACCTGCTTAAACATTCTGAGGAAGATTTCTCTTTTTTGCTCTAAAAAATGGGATTCTCTCCAATGGGCCGTCCATAAAGGAGGTCACTAAATTTTGGAAGATTTTTCACACACCCCTCCCCGGGCCCACGTCGTCCCAGAAACTTAGACCCCCTCAAATATGACGTCACAAAACTTTACCACCTTCCCCCTAATAAAAGCCATATTTTCTATAAGAAAATGAGCATGTTTCAAATCACTTTATTGTTATTGAAGATTGTATTTAGTGTAAGACAGCACTCTAATACCGCAACACGCATGAAGCCATTTAAAACTTCATTCAATAAATTGTAAGCAATCCAATTTTACAGCTGAACTTTGATTTAAAGTTGGACATTTTTTTGTGAGGTCACATTTCTCAAATAACCCCCCTGCCTTCCGTCACACATCGTCATAAATGTGTGATCCCCGACCCTCCAGGTTCGTGACCTCACTTATGGACGACCCCCATATCACACATTCGTGAAATTCTTACTCTAAATTCTTCATAACTGCTCTCAAAAACACATCTTTCAAACTGTACTTTCAAACAACACATCTTTCAAACTGTACTTTCAAACAACACATCTTTATAACAACACATCTTTCCAACAACACATCTTTATAACAACACATCTTTCCAACAACACATCTTTCCAACAACACATCTTTCAAACTGTACTTTCAAACAACACATCTTTATAACAACACATCTTTCCAACTAGACTTTCCGGACTGACGCACTTGCCTTTATTTGACTGGTAAACTATGACGTATCTTGTGTGTGACGTCGCAAAAGAACCGCGCGAGATGTGTTATGCTATTATTGTTTCATTACGACCGCCTGTCTGTCATTCTCCAGATGAACACCACCATCGAGCACATGGACCTGGAGGGAAACTGGATCATGGCGGAGGGCGCCAATTATTTGTGTTGGGCCCTAAGAGAAAACGTTTTTATAACTCACCTGGTGAGTGTGTGCTGTTGTTATAACTCACCTGGTGAATGGTGTTGTTATAACTCACCTGGTGAATGCTGTTGTTATAACTCACCTGGTGAATGGTGTTGTTATAACTCACCTGGTGAATGCTGTTGTTATAACTCACCTGGTGAATGGTGTTGTTATAACTCACCTGGTGAATGCCGTTGTCCATCTCATAATCTCTAGTGACCAATCCTCCCTTTTTCTGGGGGCGGGGCTTTCACAGCGTTCTAAAATATTTGCACCAAGTCTTGAAACAACTGCTGTAATATAATTGTCCTTGACATCAAATTGGAATCTAAATTGATTATTTTAAATAGAGTTTTTATGTTTCAGATAGAGAAACGCCATGTCTCCTTACTTTAATTTTTTTTAGAAAAGCCTTTACTAAAAATAAAAATAACCTTTCAGTTTTAATCTAGATGTAAAAGGGTGTTTATGAAATATATAGTAAATTAAATTTGCAAACAAGATGTTTGTCTAAAAACAGTTTTTGATTCAACATTTATTGTAGACATCCAACTAATTTAATCTTCTCTCAAAATGTTAGAATCTATCAGATAACAAGATGGAGAACGAAGGCGCGAGTTTTCTTTGTAAACTGTTGCTGGCGAATAAGACGATAGAGAGGCTGGAATTGGCAGGTGAGTCGTTGACTTTTAGATAAAGTTTGTAGTTTACCTTCAGAGCAAATGTGCCATTTAATATCAGAGTGTTTGCTTGCGTTACTTTGGTAGTACCTTTACCAATAACATCTAGCAGATGAATTTTCCGTTATTAAGTCAGAATATAAACATTAGTTGTTTTCTTCCATGAAGACTTCCATTAACTTGGTGACGATTTCTTTGACAGGAAATGACATTGGTGATCAGGTTGGAGAGATGTTCTTTCAGTTACTGACAGTAAGTAACAAAGTCACCAAGCTTGTCAATATGGTGATATCAATAGTTGTAATACAATGAGACAGGTAAACTGTTGTAATACAATGAGACAGGTAAATTGTTGTAATACAATGAGACAGGTAAATTGTTGTAATACAATGAGACAGGTAAATTGTTGTAATACAATGAGACATGTAAATTGTTGTAATACAATGAGACAGGTAAATTGTTGTAATACAATGAGACATATAAACTGTTGTGATGCATAGTGGTGAGGTCTAAGGACATACGAATTACAACTTTTAACTGAGATCCCTTTAAGTCTCTCTGTTGATCTTTAACTATTTTCTTAAATATTAGGGTGCAATACACAGATATATTACGGTACAATACACGAAGATATTACGGTACAATGCACAGAGATATTACGGTACAATACACAGAGGTATTACGGTACAATACACAGAGATATTACGGTACAATACACAGAGATATTACGGTATGTTCTAAGTTCTGATCAATTGTCCAAAATGTCTTGAAACTGATTTTAAGTAACTTGAGGCACACAAAAAAAGCTGATTTGTTATAATTTTTTAGAATTTATAATACATGTATGTAACCCTTCCATAATTTGAAGAAATAAATGTATGTTTGAATTTATTTCTGCCTGAGATACTTCTCAAAGATTGTTCAAAAACAATATAAAGTATCTTAACGCAAACATTCCCTTCAGAAAGGTAATTCAAACCTCAGACATCTCAATCTACGTCATAACAAGATGGAGGATGGCGCGGCTCAGTGGCTTAAAGATGCTCTAGCGGACAATGACACACTGGAGTACCTTGACCTTAGCTGGAACAACTTCCAGGTCAAAGGTTGCGTCCTCCTAGCAGAAGGGCTTAAGGTAAAAATTCCGCCTGACTTTGTTTTTAGGTCTTATTTATCAGTTGCTATGGTAACAAAAGGCCAAATGGTGAAATCCTGGAGATTGATAGATTAAAGTCACTCTTGGCAATAAAATTAGTGCACTCAATTCTTTTTTTTTTTTAAATTGAACCCAGCTATTGCTGTCAAAATGCCATTAGTTTTCCTCTGTAAGTAAGAACAAATCCTCTTTAAACTACGCCATTGTTTTTTATCACTGACCCATACTCCCAGCTCGGCACGAAAACATGACAGTGGCGTCATCTGCCATCTCAGTTTGACGTATTCCACTTCCTCCTAGAAACTATTGCAAGTGATCATAGAGGCAAACTTTAACCTCCTGTACTTAGGTACCCATCAGAGATGGGTGGACTTAGGTACGTATCAGAGATGGGTGGACTTAGGTACCTATCAGAGATGGGTGGATTTAGGTACCTATCAGAGATGGGTGGACTTAGGTACCCATCAGAGATGGGTGGACTTAGGTACCTATCAGTGATGGGTGGACTTAGGTACCTATGAGAGATGGGTGGACTTAGGTACTCCTCAGAGATGGGTGGACTTAGGTACCTATCAGAGATGGGTGGACTTAGGTACCTATCAGAGATGGGTGGACTTAGGTAGGTACCTATGAGAGATGGGTGGACTTAGGTACCTATGAGAGATGGGTGGACTTAGGTACCTATCAGAGATGGGTGGACTTAGGTACCTATCAGAGATGGGTGGACTTAGGTACCTATCAGAGATGGGTGGACTTAGGTACCTATCCGAGATGGGTGGACTTAGGTACCTATCAGAGATGGGTGGACTTAGGTACCTATCAGAGATGGGTGGACTTAGGTACCTATCAGAGATGGGTGGACTTAGGTACCTATCAGAGATGGGTGGACTTAGGTAGGTACCTATCAGAGATGAGTGGACTTAGGTACTCCTCAGAGATGGGTGGACTTAGGTACTCGTCAGAGATGGGTGGACTTAGGTACCCATCAGAGATGGGTGGACTTAGTTACCTATCAGTGATGGGTGGACTTAGGTACCTATCAGAGAGGGGTGGACGGACTTAGCTACCAGTCAGGGGTGGGCGGAGTT
>MUZC01002091.1:356764-373543 GCA_002072015.1 Radix auricularia | reverse complement strand
ACTACCATCATGTTTTCTGTGCCCTCATCTTAACCTATCAGAGATGGGTGGACTTAGGTACCTATCAGAGATGGGTGGACTTAGGTACTCGTCAGAGCTGGGTAAACTCAGGGGCACCTTTAAGCCACGGGAACGGGCCCCTGCTTTGACAAAGACTTAAACCCGCGACGCTCAATACGTTCTGATTGTCTTTCCTTTGATTCAATAGCAGTAATCTCCTCTGCTGCTCTTTGTATCACCACTTCTTTGGTTCTGATTGACTTTCCTTTGATTCAGCTCAAACACATCAAACAACAAACTCCATTATCATGACAGGAAAACGTTGGCCTAAAAGAACTGGCCGTGGCAATGAATGGCTTTGGATTGGACGGTGGGAGGGCACTAGGGGAGGCCATCAAAGCCAACAGAACACTCGTGCGACTAGACGCCAGTTACTGCCGCTTGCCAGCTGAGTGTTGCAGCGTCTTGGCCCACGGATTGGTCCACAACGACCATCTCAGCATGCTGGACGTAAGTGTGGTCGTAACTAACAAAATGGACGTAAGATGTGGTCGTAACTAACAAGCTGGACGTAAGAGTGGTCGTAACTAACAAGCTGGACGTAAGGTGTTGTCGTAACTAACAAGCTGGACGTAAGATGTGGTCATAACTAACCAGCTGGACGTAAGATGTGATCGTAACTAACGAGCTGGACGTAAGATGTGCTCATAACTAACAAGCTGGATGTAAGATGTGGTCGTAACTAACGAGCTGGACGTAAGATGTGGTCGTAACTAACAAGCTGGACGTAAGATGTGGTCGTAACTATCGAGCTGGACGTAAGGTGTGGTCGTAGCTAACAAGCTGGACGTAAGATGTGGTCGCAACTAACAAGCTGGATGTAAGATGTGGTCGTAACTAACGAGCTGGACGTAAGATGTGGTCGTAACTAACAATCTGGACGTAAGATGTGGTCGTAACTAACAAGCTGGACGTAAGATGTGGTCGTAACTAACAAGCTGGACGTAAGATGTGGTCGTAACTAACAAGCTGGACGTAAAGTGTGGTCGTAACTAACAAGCTGGACGTAAGATGTGGTCGTAACTAACAAGCTGGACGTAAGATGTGGTCGCAACTAACGAGCTGGACGTAAGATATGGTCGTAACTAACGAGCTGGACGTAAGGTGTGGTCGTAACTAACAAGCTGGACGTAAGATGTGATCGTAACTAACGAGCTGGACGTAAGATGTGCTCATAACTAACAAGCTGGATGTAAGATGTGGTCGTAACTAACGAGCTGGACGTAAGATGTGGTCGTAACAAACAACCTGGACGTAAGGTGTGGTCGTAACTAACGAGCTGGACGTAAGATATGGTCGTAACAAACAACCTGGACGTAAGATGTGGTCGTAACTAATGAGCTGGACGTAAAATGTGGTCGTAACTAACCAGATATTATGTGTATGTATGAAATTAAATTTACATCCTAGTGTCTCACCAGGTGTCTATAACATGTTTGTGGTCATCTCGCCAGGTGTCTATAACATGTTTGTGGTCATCTCACCAGGTGTCATACAACTGTCTGAGGGCATCTGGTGCGATGGAACTACTGAAAGGTATTGAGAAGAACGAGTCCTCCAACATGGCGCTACTGAATCTTGGGGTAAGATTTGATCTTCGTCTCATAATTGCTAATAATCCTACAATGTACGCCTGGAAGGGTCAGTAACCCGCTAGTCCACTGTTACTCAGTTAAGCGTGGGTGTCCAAAGTCCGGCGCGTGGGTTGAATTCGGCCCACGTTTTAATTTTATCTGGCCCTCGACTTAACCTCAAATAATTAATTGACTCGTAATATTTTTGTTTCTGTAACGACGTTATTATGAACACAACCTGCAAGTATGTGCTGTGTTGACTACAAATTACGATAGCATCAACATCGACAAAGCTTTTTGTTTACCAACACGGATACTGAAAACAAAACGCTTACGAGTATATTTTCTATTTTATAAGAATTTCGCTGACAAACGAAGACGAAAATTAGTGACGCAATACTTGAAAAGGAAATGGGTGTACCTAATTAAATTTTAAAAAACATTTTGTACATCACAATTTTTAACACAACGATTTCTCATAAGTTTCATAAAGTTGTATTTATTCTAAGATTCTTAGTATCAAATATACATTTTGTATTTCTAATTATTGAAGAGGGAAATTCATAATCTAATACCACACTGCATTCGTGTGTGTGTGACATGAGGATTGGACTCATAGTCTCATAGCCACACCAAGGGTTGCAAACAATAAAAATAAATCCATCATTCCTAGCAGACGTACAAATGCCATATATATTGGGCTTGTCATTTCTAAGACCAGAAAACGTCATAACTCGTTTTAAATGCTCTATTTTCAAACAGACAACATTCTAGCGGAACAATGTTTTTAAAAATATATACAGAAAAATCATAAAGTTGTCAAAATTGTAGCTTTTTAATAATAAAATGACGAACCAGATTTTTTCCCTTGTTCATCTCACATAAGCTGTCTTAAATTAACGAAGAATTAACAAATTGTTGACAAAAATACTTCCTTCTCGATATACATAAATTTACATGTGGACTTTCTTCTTTAATTAAATTTTATTAAATTTGTCCACCTAAAACACAGGATATATTTATTAATAGATTTCCCTTCAGTAAATATGACCTACGTGGAATAAGACAGAAGTAAGACAGACTAAATATGTCTTAATTTTAATAACAGAATACTCATGTTGATGTCAAGTTCAAGGACTTACAAGAAAAACTTAAAGAGGACCGGAAGTTACAAGTTTATCATGGCGGCGTCTTGGGTGATTACAAAGTGGAAGCTCTGGTCATGGGTGATATGGACCAGATGGAAGCCTTTAGAAGAGGTTTGAGAGTGTGCTACCCTTTCTGTCCAATCAAACATCTCTACAAGGTGTCACTGCTAAAATTTGGACCACATTTTGAAATATTGTGAACTTTTTTATATCATTTATATTTCTTTACCATTTTTTGTATTAACAACCTTAACTAATGGGGTAATCGGCTACCAATATAAAAACACCCCTTATAGTATATTTTATTAATCATAACTTTCAGATCCTTTCACCAAACTCAAGGAATGGGTGGAAAAGGCCGGATATCGTTTGATAGATTTATTACGTCATTTTGACAAAGATCAAAGCATGACGATCTCCACAGAAGAGTTCCGTAATGGAATTGCTGTAAGCAATAAGAGAGTTTTCTTATTTAAATTATACATGTTTCATTAACAACTAAGAATAAAGTAATTTTAACATCCCCCCCCCTCTATAATTTAAGTCAGTAGCAGGTATTTACAGAAACATAATTCATTTCAGTCATCATTATACAATGGTGTTGTTCATTTAAAAGTTCATAAAAGGTTCGTTGATCTTATTTGGGATTCTAAATACAACATCATATTGGTATCCTTACGATGGTCCATTATTTCTTGACTATATTTGTTAAATGTCCTCGCTAAAGTCGATACGTGAACTAAACAAGTTTAGATCTCTGACGTCGCAGACGTATGGCGCATTCAATCAACGTCAAGGAACAAAACACAATAACAACCTAACGTATCAAAGATACATGTGACGCCAGACATAACATCGGGGCTAAGACTACGTACATAGCCTCGGGGCTAAGACTACGCACATAACCTCGGGGCTAAGACTACGTACATAACCACTGACAACAACAAATGTCCATATTACAGGCCACCAATATTCCCATCACACAAGATCAGTTACAGATTTTATTGGCCAGGCTGGACAAAGATGGCGATGGTGAAATTGATTTCAGGTAAACCTAACATATTATTATTACTGCCTGGAGTCTGGTAGATTTGGTTTGACTGCTTTTTTCATTTGCATTCCAGTAGGTTTATATATATATATATATATAGAAGAAAGCACTGATTTAAACTACATATCGAAGATACCAGCAGATTACACGTTTTTACCTCTATTGAAAGTACTAGGGATTGTAGGGCGCCTACTTTTTTCAAAAGCCCAAGTAAATTATCCTTGTTTGATAAAAACGAAATATTAAACTTCCTAAAATGTACAAAAAGTATTTTATGATTATAAATCCTCTTTTTACATCGTTTCCTTTTTCAAAATAAATATATAATTTAAGCTCAAACAATTACGTCATATAATATTTTTCTAACCACACGCTCTGTTAATCTCGAAAACAAAACAATACCTTTCTTTTTTTTTTAAACTGCCATGGACTGTTGCACTATGTCCATCAGCGTTACGGAATGAGTGACCTGGGTTTTTATAGTATTTCATTAATATTAATATATAATTATTGTCCTTTTTTGACCTAACGCCGTTTCACAAAAAATCACTTTAAAAGATAGATCTGATTTCTGAATTTTTCTGTGACACTCATATCTACTTGTTAGGATATCTTTAAGTTCTTGAATTTAATAAGTGTTGATGGAGAACTTCAAATGATCACAATTAGTTGGTAGAATTAGACAACCATCTCAAATTCAAATGATCACAATTAGTTGGTAGAATTAGACAACCATCTCAACTTCAAATGATCACAATTAGTTGGTAGAGTTACTCAGTGCTCACGTTATTTCTACATTATTTCTTTCAATGGATTCCTTGTTCCCTTGTTTCTCTAAATTGGGTTTATTGTTTTTCTTTACTGCTGCTATAATTTGATGTAACCCTCATCTTAAAGATGAATTATACTACCATCATGTTTGCTGTGCCCTCATCTTACAACTACCGTCATGTTTTCTGTGCCCTCATCTTACAACTCCCATCATGTTTTCTGTGCCCTCATCTTATACTACCATCATGTTTTCTGTGCCCTCATCTTATACTACCATCATGTTTTCTGTGCCCCCATCTTATACTTATACTACCATCATGTTTTCTGTGCCCTCATCTTATACTACCATCATGTTTTCTGTTCCCTCATCTTACAACTACCATCATGTTTTCTGTGCCCTCATCTTACAACTCCCATCATGTTTTCTGTGCCCTCATCTTACAACTCCCATCATGTTTTCTGTGCCCTCATCTTACAACTACCGTCATGTTTTCTGTGCCCTCATCTTACAACTACCATCATGTTTTCTGTGCCCTCATCTTTTACTACCATCATGTTTTCTGTGCCCTCATCTTTTACTACCATCATGTTTTCTGTGCCCTCATCTTATACTACCATCATGTTTTCTGTGCCCTCATCTTACAACTCCCATCATGTTTTCTGTGCCCTCATCTTACAACTACCATCATGTTTTCTGTGCCCTCATCTTATACTACCATCATGTTTTCTGTGCCCCCATCTTATACTTATACTACCATCATGTTTTCTGTGCCCTCATCTTATACTACCATCATGTTTTCTGTTCCCTCATCTTACAATTACCATCATGTTTTCTGTGCCCTCATCTTACAACTCCCACCATGTTTTCTGTGCCCTCATCTTACAACTCCCATCATGTTTTCTGTGCCCTCATCTTACAACTACCATCATGTTTTCTGTGCCCTCATCTTATACTACCATCATGTTTTCTGTGCCCTCATCTTACAGCTACCATCATGTTTTCTGTGCCCTCATCTTACAACTACCGTCATGTTTTCTGTGCCCTCATCTTACAACTCCCATCATGTTTTCTGTGCCCTCATCTTATACTACCATCATGTTTTCTGTGACCTCATCTTATACTACCATCATGTTTTCAGTGCCCTCATCTTATACTACCATCATGTTTTCTGTGCCCTCATCTTATACTACCATCATGCTTTCAGTGCCCTCATCTTATACTACCATCATGTTTTCTGTGCCCTCATCTTACAACCACCATCATGATATTAAGTCCATCCACCTTTTATTTCTCAGCGAGTTGATAGAAGGAGATCGCAAACACAGGAAAGAAAAGCGAGACTTGAACAAGCTGCTCCTAGACAAGACTCAACAAGAACAAACCACACAAATGTTTTATTGATAGACTAGGGCCAAGACTCAAAAAGAACAAACCACACAAATGTTTTACTAATCAAACTTATAGACTAGGGCCTCAATTATAACTTATAAAGTAGTGCAATTACATGTCTTAACACATGCTACTGTAACATGCCACCAACCTTAGATATAGCTCTACAGCCCCAAAGAGAAGTTGTTTTATGTTTGTTTTAACCACGATAAGGGGGGGGGGGGAGCCATCCATAGAATTCCTAGATATTGAGATGGAAAGAAAATGTTTTGTTCTGTTGAATGAACTTGATTAATTAATTAATAGGCAAATTAAAATGTTTGCTCCCTGCTTTCTTCCCGTACACCTTTATATTTATATGGTTTGGTTTAAGTTTAATAAGAAAGTAGAGTCCATTATGTTTCTTACGGAGTGAAAGGGGGGGGGATATTTGGTACTTTGTATGCGAGGCTGTTATTAATCTATGTCTTTGGGATTACCCATGTTTGTAACAGCACTGTAACAATATTTATGTTGTGTCTATGTGATTACCTGAATATGTAACAGCACTGTAACAATATTTATGTTGTGTCTATGCGATTACTTGGTCGAGAGGTAGCGCTCTCGACTGTCACACTGATGGTCACGAGTTCGAATCCACACGAAAGTGAGGATTTGTTCTCGGGGCCTGAGGAGTCCCCGAGTCACCCAGCTCCGAATGGGTACCTAACTAGACAATAGTTAGGCGGCTGGGGTAATGCGTGGAACCCCTATAGCCGTGGCCTGTGACCGCTGCATCACTTGCCAACAGATCATCTCTCATGGTCTGTGGACGCAATTATCTTCTGCATAGAAGGAGCGTCTGTATATCTTATATAAGATATATATAAGTACTTGAGTATGTAACAGCACTGTAACAATATTTATGTTGTGTCTATGTCATTACCTGAATATGTAACAGCACTGAAACAATATTCCTCTTTACATGGCATCTGACTTGTTGCCTTTGACCGCCACAGTGTAATTCATTGTCTGTGTGCCACGTATTTGATGCCATGTATTTGATGCCATTATTCCACAGTTGAGTCACTATTGTGTGAATCTCTAAAGACCACAGACTTATTTCTAATACCGGTATTCAATAAATAATATTGTCTTTCCCATGACAAAACTGACATTTTTCAAGTGTATGTATGTAATAAATGTGCTCAGAAGGAGTCATAAATCTGAGTATGCACTCAGTGCTGAGTGTGAGGTGCCTGTGGTGTTTCGGTCATGTCCGCAGGATGAGCTCAGAGCGAATTCTAAGAGTACGGATGGATGCCATACATGTGTAATAAATATTTGATTTCAAGCTTGTTAAATTGTTTATAAGAAAAGAAGTTCAACTCTAAACATAACATCTTATAGTAGAGAAGTACAACTCTAAAAACATCTTATAGTAGAGAAGTAACAACTCTAAACATCACATCTTATAGTAGAGAAGTACAACTCTAAACAAAACATCTTATAGTAGAGATGTACAACTCTAAACACATCTTATAGTAGAGAAGTACAACTCTAAACACATCTTATAGTAGAGATGTACAACTCTAAACACATCTTATAGTAGAGAAGTACAACTCTAAACACATCTTATAGTAGAAAAGTACAACTCTAAACACATCTTATAGTAGAGAAGTACAACTCTAAACACATCTTATAGTAGAGAAGTACAACTCTAAACACATCTTATAGTAGAGAAGTACAACTCTAAATATCTTTATTTTCGTTCATTTATTTGTTAAGTCCAGTTGTACAGAGTATTGCTTATTACACATACAAAACACCACCAAGGGAAACAACTTGTACCCAACAACACAAACAAGGGAAGCATCTTGTACCCAACAACACAAACAAGGGAAGCAACTTGTACCCCACAACACAATCAAGGGAAGCAACTTGTACCCAACCACACAACCAAGGGAAGCAACTTGTACCCAACAACACAACCAAGGTAAGCAACTTGTACCAAACAACACAACCAAGGGAAGGAACTTGAAGTTGTTGCAAAAAGAATTCTATTTAAAAACTCACTCTCATAGTATTAGAGAATGTATGTCTCCACAACAAGAAATCAAATAAACTTCATAAGATTACATTCAAGCCTGAGAGTAGGCCTAAAGACTCCATGATGAATATATTTGTTTCCTATGGGAAAACCCCAATAAGTATTATTCTAGATTAAATTAAAAGTAATTTCAAATCCTACTAAGAGGTATCGAACAAAACAATTGAACAAATGCAACCCTTAAATTACGGGATTTGAACAAAGTATGTTTTTCAAAAGTTCCTTCTCCAACATTGATGAAAATATTATTAGCTATCGTTTGGCGTTTATTTCAACCCAATAGATGTTATGGTTGGTGAGAAATTGACAAAATACTGATATTTTTGTTTTGTTTTATTTTTATTTTCCAGGAAATCCTGTAATTCTTTTCGGAATTTTTCTTACCCTTGCACATTCTTGAGACCTCCTTTACATATTTGAAAAAGACCCAAACCCTCCATCTGGTATGGTTCAGGAGGAATTGCAGGATCAAGCTCTACAGACTTTTCAAATATATAAATATAAACGCAATTTTTCCCATGGAAAATTGCGCTTTAAAAAAAACAACTACTGCAGTCTGCCTGCTAAATTTCAGCTTGATTTGATCATGGGAATAGGGTTATAAAACATGTCTAATTTCTAATACAGCGCGCACCGCGAGACAGTCTAGCACTTACTCAAATTTACATTTACAGATCAAGAATATAATTTTAAAATGTATCATCAATATATTACCGCACAGCGCAACAGGAGAATATTATTGTTCAATATAATACGCAGCGCGACACACTAGCACAAATATTAACATGCTATGTAGAGATAAATAGAGTTAATCTGAAAATTCATTAATTTAATTACAGTACATTCGAATGATCTGTTGATAGATCATTTGCTAGCATACGAGGAAGTGGGTTAAAAATCGATCAAAAGTTTTTTCAGCAATCAAGCAAGGCATCAAGCACATGCCACGAGTTAATATAAAAGATTTTTAAAAGCCAGCTTAGCTCAATAATTTTTCATATCAACAAATTACAATATTTTATTTCAAATGCTCTTTTAAGGGTAAAAAAAAAAAACTTTCGAACTGAAAAACTGACTTTTGAACAGGAGGAAGCCAAAAAACAGGAAGATGAAGAAGTGTACAACAGTTGGAACATTCAATGAGAAGAGTATTTCCTGTTGGTGTGGGAACTTATCATCTCTCATCTACAACAAAAGAAACTTAAAACCTAACAGGAATATACAACACAGCCTGTAGTTCACAGTTCAGCGCTAACAACCCAGCCTGTAGTAAATAGTTCAGTGCTAACAACACAGCCTGTAGTAAATAGTTCAGTGCTAACAATCCAGCCTGTAGTAATTAGTTCAGTGCTAACAATCCAGCCTGTAGAAATAGTTCAGTGCTAACAATCCAGCCTGTAGAAATAGTTCAGTGCTAACAATCCAGCCTGTAGAAATAGTTCAGTGCTAATAATCCAGCCTGTACTAAGTTTAGCTCAGTCTGGGACTATGTGTTCCCTTAATTTTCAGTTAAGAACAATAACATGGAATTAATTTACCGGATTTGTAATATTTCAGCAGCATAACTCCCTGCAGCTTTTCAAGTCAATAATTGCATGATGTAAGTCATGGTATATGATGTATAAGTCATGGTCTATGATGTATAAGTCATGGTATATGATGTATAAGTCATGGTCTATGATGTATAAGTCATGGTATATGATGCATAAGTCATGGTCTATGATGTATGATGTAAGTCATGGTCTATGATGTATAAGTCATGGTCTATGATGTATAAGTCATGGTATATGATGTATAAGTCATGGTCTATGATGTATAAGTCATGGTCTATGATGTATAAGTCATGTTCTATGATGTAAGTCATGGTCTATGATGTATAAGTCATGGTCTATGATGTAAGTCATGGTCTATGATGTATAATTCATGGTATATGATGTATAAGTCATGGTCTATGATGTATAAGTAATGGTAATGATGTATGATGTGAGTCATGGTCTATGATGTATGATGTAAGTCATGGTCTATGATGTAAGTCATGATCTATGATGTAAGTCATGATCTATGATGTAAGTCATGGTCTATGATGTAAGTCATGATCTATGATGTAAGTCATGGTCTATGATGTAAGGCATGGTCTATGATGTATAAGTCATGGTCTATGATGTAAGTCATGGTCTATGATGTATAAGTCATGGTCTATGATGTATGATGTAAGTCATGATCTATGATGTAAGTCATGGTCTATGATGTATAAGTCATGGTCTATGATGTATAATTAATGGTCTATGATGTATGATGTAAGTCATGATCTATGATGTAAGTCATGATCTATGATGTAAGTCATGGTCTATGATGTAAGTCATGGTCTATGATGTATAAGTCATGGTCTATGATGTATAAGTCATGGTCAATGATGTATGATGTATGTCATGGTCTATGATGTAAGTCATGGTCTATGATGTATGATGTAAGTCATGATCTATGATGTAAGTCATGGTCTATGATGTAAGTCATGGTCTATGATGTATAAGTCATGGTCTATGATGTATAAGTCATGGTCTATGATGTATAAGTCATGGTCAATGATGTATGATGTAAGTCATGGTCTATGATGTATAAGTCATGTTCTATGATGTAAGTCATGGTCTATGATGTATAAGTCATGGTCTATGATGTAAGTCATGATCTATGATGTAAGTCATGATCTATGATGTAAGTCATGATCTATGATGTAAGTCATGGTCTATGATGTAAGTCATGGTCTATGATGTATAAGTCATGGTCTCTGATGTAAGTCATGGTCTATGATGTAAGTCATGGTCTATGATGTAAGTCATGATCTATGATGTAAGTCATGGTCTATGATGTAAGTCATGATCTATGATGTAAGTCATGATCTATGATGTAAATTTTGAGTCATGGTCTATGATGTATAAGTCATGGTCTATGATGAAAGTCATGGTCTATGATGTAAGTCATGGTCTATGATGTATAAGTCATGGTCTATGATGTAAGTCATGGTCTATGATGTATAAGTCATGGCCTATGATGTAAGTCATGGTCTATGATGTATAAGTCATGGTCTATGAAGTATAAGTCATGGTCTATGATGTAAGTCATGGTCTATGATGTAAGTCATGGTCTATGATGTAAGTCATGGTCTATGATGTAAGTCATGATCTATGATGTAAGTCATGGTCTATGATGTAAGTCATGATCTATGATGTAAGTCATGGTCTATGATGAATAAGTCATGTTCTATGATGTAAGTCATGATCTATGATGTATAAGTCATGGTCTATGATGTAAGTCATGGTCTATGATGTAAGTCATGGTCTATGATGTATAAGTCATGGTCTATGATGTAAGTCATGGTCTATGATGTAAGTCATGATCTATGATGTAAGTCATGGTCTATGATGTAAGTCATGGTCTATGATGTAAGTCATGATCTATGATGTAAGTAATGATCTATGATGTAAGTCATGGTCTATGATGTAAATTTTGAGTCATGGTCTATGATGAACTAGAGCTACATGACTTTGACATACTAGAACTACATGACTTTGACATACTAGAACTACATGACTTTGGCATACTAGAGCTACATGACTTTGGCATACTAGAGCTACATGACTTTGACATACTAGAACTACATGACTTTGACATACTAGAGCTACATGACTTTGACATACTAGAGCTACATGACTTTGCAGCAAGGTTCATGTGGGGTGATGGGGATGGTTTAAAGGTGGGAGAATAAATAGGGTAACTGCAAATTTATTTCATGGAATGTCACTGTATTCATGTTCTTCTGAAAAAAATGTTGGTGAAAAAACATAGAGATGGTAGTTCTAGGGACTACAAGAACAAAGTAATTCTATGGAATACATATTCAGATATTCTAGGTTTGTAACAATGAAATTAAAACAAGAATATGATTACCAATAAATTTTAATGGCTATACTTTAACATGGATACTATCTATACATGGGCTCATATCCAAATGGATACTAGCTATACATGGGCTCATATCCACATGAATACTAGCTATACTTGAGCTCATATCCAAATGGATACTAGCTATACATGGGCTCATATCCACATGGATACTAGCTATACATGGGCTTATATCCAAATGGATACTAGCTATGCATGGGCTCATATCCACATGAATACTAGCTATACATTGGCTTATATCGACATGGATACTAGCTATACATGGGCTTATATCCACATGGATACTAGCTATACATGGGCTCATATCCACATGGATACTAGCTATACATTGGCTTATATCGACATGGATACTAGCTATACATGGGCTTATATCCACATGGATACTAGCTATGCATGAATTAAACATCAGCAGATGAAATATTACCTTTCACTGATCACAGTCACACACACAAACAGACACACAGACACTAGTTATTAGCTGCAAGTTTTAAGGTGTTCATCTCTGAAGATAGCAGTTTCGTCATTTTAATGCAGGCCTGGGCCTCGGACACATCCAGTTTTCTCAATGCCAGTTCAGCAGCTTCACGTACTGTTGAGATGGGGTCATTCCTCCTGCAAGCAATCAAAAAAAACTTAGAACAACTCAACAGATGATGTCATACAGTCAGTTACAACTTAGAACAACACAACAGATGATATCATACAGTCAGTTACAACTTAGAACAACACAACAGATGATGTCATACAGTCAGTTACAACTTAGAACAACACAACTGATGATGTCATACAGTCAGTTACAACTTAGAACAACACAACTGATGATGTCATACATAAGAATTCTTGAATTAAGGTCGACCCTCATGAGGTGGGTAATGAGATGACAAAAACATTAATTTATGAAGGGCAGACTGGTCAAATTATAGTAACACACTGGTCAAATAATAGTAACACATTGGTCAAATTATAGTAACACATTGGTCAAATTATAGTAACACATTGGTCAAATTATAGTAACACACTGGTCAAATTATAGTAACACATTGGTCAAATTGTAGTAACACACTGGTCAAATTATAGTAACACACTGGTCAAATTATAGTAACACACTCGCCAAATTGTAGTAACACACTGGTCAAATAATAGTAACACACTGGTCAAATTATAGTAACACACTGGTCAAATTGTAGTAACACACTGGTCAAATAATAGTAACACACTGGTCAAATTATAGTAACACACTGGTCAAATTATAGTAACACATTGGTCAAATTATAGTAACACACTGGTCAAATTATAGTAACACACTCGTCAAATAATAGTAACACACTGGTCAAATAATAGTAACACATTGGTCAAATAATAGTAACACATTGGTCAAATTGTAGTAACACACTGGTCAAATAATAGTAACACATTGGTCAAATTGTAGTAACACACTCGTCAAATAATAGTAACACATTGGTCAAATTGTAGTAACACACTGGTCAAATAATAGTAACACATTGGTCAAATAATAGTAACACATTGGTCAAATTGTAGTAACACACTGGTCAAATAATAGTAACACACTGGTCAAATAATAGTAACACACTGGTCAAATAATAGTAACACATTGGTCAAATTGTAGTAACACACTGGTCAAATAATAGTAACACACTGGTCAAATAATAGTAACCCATTGGTCAAATAATAGTAACACATTGGTCAATTTGTAGTAACACACTGGTCAAATAATAGTAACACACTGGTCAAATAATAGTAACACACTGGTCAAATATAGTAACACACTTGTCAAATTGTAGTAACACATTGGTTAAATGGTAGTAAAAAAAAACAAACGCATAACTCACCAACAATCCATTATGATGTTTGTCGCTTGTGTTGCTCGGAGAAAGCCCAAACTAAGGCAGGCACTTTCCCGTACTAAACGATCTTCATCTTGAACCAAACTTATTATTTTGTCCACTGTTTCTGGGTAGTTAAAGCCTGAAGAAAGAAGTCGTGAACAGATACTACAAACTTAGTCCTGAACAATTATCTTGAAATACATGTCAATCTGCAGGTGCCAATGTTTACCTGTATGTGCTAAAGTTTACCTGTATGTGCCAATGTTTACCGATATTATGTGCCAATGTTTACATGTATGTGCTAAAGTTTACCTGTATGTGCCAATGTTTACCTGTATTATGTGCCAATGTTTACCTGTATGTGCCAATGTTTACCTGTATTAGGTGCCAATGTTTACCTGTATGTGCCAATGTTTACCTGTATGTGCCAATGTTTACCTGTATGTGCCAATGTTTACCTGCATGTGCCAATGCTATGGCTGCCACTGCCCGTATGTTAGGGTCCCTATCTGTCAACAACTCCGACAAGCCCGACACAATGGCTGGGAATGAGAAGTGGCCTGTAAACAAGGATCAGTTGAAAATATAAACTTTGTGATTTATTATCCTTTGATGGACAGAATCTAGTCTGGAGTTTGAGCATCAAATCTGACAACTGTGACATCTATCTTACATGTTTGAGCATCAAATCTGACAACTGTGACATCTATCTTACATGTTTGAGCATCAAATCTGACAACTGTAACATCTATCATATATGTATGAGCATCAAATCTGACAACTGTAACATCTATCTTATATGTATGAGCATCAAATCTGACAACTGTAACATCTATCTTATATGTATGAGCATCAAATCTGACAACTGTGACTTCTATCATATATGTATGAGCATCAAATCTGACAACTGTGACATCTATCTTATATGTATGAGCATCAAATCTGACAACTGTAACATCTATCATATATGTATGAGCATCAAATCTGACAACTGTAACATCTATCTTATATGTATGAGCATCAAATCTGACAACTGTGACATCTATCTTATATGTCTGAGCATCAAATCTGACAACTGTGACTTCTATCATATATGTATGAGCATCAAATCTGACAACTGTAACATCTATCTTATATGTATGAGCATCAAATCTGACAACTGTGACATCTAACACAAGACACATTATGGGCACTCACCCAAGTTCTGTATTGTTGAAATCCTTAAGCTGCTGTCCATACTGAGCACCTGACGTAAAGACAAAGAAGCCACTGTCAGTTCTTGTACTCTCATGAAGAAGGAATGAGGCTGTATTTCTATACAAAACTTACTGTAGATGTCTTTGGTTACTACCAAACTGAGCTTGAATATTTCCTTGTGAACCATGTTCATCACAAAGTCTATTTTACTCTCCTCAACATCAGGGAACTCCATCTCAATTTTATCACCGTAATCTTCAATAAATTTATCTTTAAACTCCAGCCAAGGCACCTGGAAATGAAAATGTTTATAGTTTGTTTTTTTTTCAATTATATTACTTGATTCAAATAATAGCATCAGAAAAGTCTATATCTTCCCAGGTATAACCTTCATTGTCTATAACAAAGAAATAATGACCAAGGCTTAGGATTGAATGTGAAAAATACATCATCTTATCTGTCACAGATTCTCCTTCTAAACAGTGGGCTCTTGTGTCCTACATTCTGAGCAACTGATTGGAAAGTGATGGAGACCATGGCTTTGAGGGACAACACTATTCCCAGCCGCCTTTATTTCCCTAACTACTGTCATGTACCCATTTGGAACTGGGGAACTCAGGGACACACTTGGCCACGATAACAAATCCCTGCCTTCATGGAGATTCAAACCTGTAACACTCAGTACACCAGCCTAGCACACGCCGCTCTACCACTGCGACCCACATTAACAGAAAGTAAAATAAGTTTTGTAGTTTACATATTTTGAAATCTTTTGATTCTGTTAGTCAACATGTCCCCAGGTTAAAATCTTTTGATTATGTTAGTCAACATGTCCCCAGGTTAAAATCTTTTGATTCTGATAGTCAACATGTCCCCAGGTTAAAATCTTTTGATTATGTTAGTCAACATGTCCCCAGGTTAAAATCTTTTGATTATGTTAGTCAACATGTCCCCAGGTTAAAATCTTTTGATTCTATTAGTCAACATGTCCCCAGGTTGAAATCAGCTCAAATCAAACAGAAAATAATGTTTTTTCCACTTACAAAACTGACAACTAACCTCAGTTTTGTCATTGAAATGGTGATTCCAAAACAAAACTTCTGTGCGAAGTTCTTTGAACTCATTGCTTCCTGGAACACTTCTAAGTTCAGAGTCATCACCTTCAAGGTCTTGGCCTCGATTTAATGCTAGAGTCAGATGGGAATTGGTCTGATCTGAGCTCTTGTCCTGCTGTCTTTTATTCTTGATATCTTTCTTCAAACATTTGATCAGTGCCTCCACTTTGCTGTCAAACTCTTCCATGTTCAGAACAAAACACCAGTTTATTTTTGCTAGCATCAGTTTCCTGAAGTCAAACAAAATTCAAATGAGATTGTTGCTGGTTGATTCAATAACTGACAGGAGGAAATTAGTTATAGTTGCTATCAAAGGATTTCAATTGTTAGTTTTTCTTATCTTTATAATGTGGATAACTTTCTTTTCTTATTTTGAACAACAAACTAT
Source organism: Radix auricularia (assembly GCA_002072015.1). NCBI lineage: Eukaryota > Metazoa > Mollusca > Gastropoda > Lymnaeidae > Radix > Radix auricularia. The sequence goes on along the minus strand of MUZC01002091.1, from coordinate 356,953 downwards.
TCACAGTGCATGTCTAGTTAACATTGATGGATTAGTCGCTCACAGTACATGTCTAGTTAACATTGATGGATTAGTCACTCTAAGTGCATGTCTAGTTAACATTGATGGATTTGTTGCTCACAGTACATGTCTAGTTAACATTGATGGATTTGTTGCTCACAGTACATGTCTAGTTAACATTGATGGATT